>JASXSY010000546.1:0-88699 GCA_034509805.1 Sipha maydis | reverse complement strand
TCGATGTATATTATTGAAAACTTTACGTCTGAATGGCTTTGTGACAAAGGGCCTGGCGGTTGAAGTTGATAGGTCACAGAACACTAAGACATTCGTACCTGGTAATTGAACTTGCTTGAGTTGTAGTCCAGTGTTTTCTTTTTCGTATTTCTTTAATTCCTCGTCTCCCTGTTGTGATATCGCTAATGCAGTGTAGTCTATTGTCTCTGACAAGGCGTCAACGCGAGATAAAGTATCAGCCACGATATTCTGCTTACCTGGAACATACCTAATATCCGTGGTGAATTGTGAGATAAAGTCTAGGTGTCTGAATTGTCGTGGTGAGCATTTATCCGATTTCTGCTGAAATGCAAAAGTGATGGGTTTGTGGTCGGTGAATATAACAAAATCGCGTCCTTCCACCATATACCGAAAATGCTTGACAGCAAGGTATATCGCGAGAAGTTCTCGATCGTAAGCTCCGTATTTCGTCTCGGTCGCTGTGAGCTTCTTGGAAAAGAAAGCAAGAGGTTGCCACACATCATTGACGAACTGTTGGAGAGTTGCGCCAACCCCGGTGTTTGAAGCATCACTTACAATAGCCAGTCGAGCGTTGTCACATGGATGTGCGAGAAGTGTGGCTGTAGCGAGTTTCTCTTTGCATTTTTCAAAAGCCAAAATAGCCTCTGGTGTCCAGTTAATAGGTGACTTACCTTTTAAATTGGGTACCAAAAGGTCACTTAGTGGTGCTTGTGCGTCTGAAGCTCCAGGTATAAAACGACGATAGAAGTTTAACATACCCAAGAACTGTCGTAGACCCTTAGCGGACGATGGCCTCTTGTAGCTTAAAATGTCAGTGACTCTGTCAGGTAGAGGACGTGTTCCTTCTCTAGTAATCATGTAGCCCAAAAACTTTACTTCTGACTGTCCAAAAACGCACTTTTTTGGATTGACAACCAGAGAGTATTCACGTAAACGCTCAAAAATGATCTGTAAATGTTTGATGTGCTCTTCCTCAGAAACAGATGCCACCAAGATGTCGTCAATGTAGCTGTAACAGAAATCAAGCCCAAAAAGTACTTCGTCAATAAATCGTTGAAACGATTGTGCTGCATTTCGAAGCCCAAAAGACATAAAGAGGAATTCGAAAAGTCCAAATGGTGTCACGATTGCTGTTTTAGGAATATCTTCTTCAGCTACAGGAATTTGATTATATGCTCGGACTAGGTCGATTGTTGAAAAAATCGTTTTACCGTGGAGAAAGTGTGCAAAGTCCTGAATATGACGAACCGGGTACCGATCTGGAACAGTCCGAGCATTTAGAGCACGGTAATCCCCACAAGGACGCCAGGCATCAGTTGTGTTCCTTGATACCAAGTGTAATGGTGATGCCCAAGGTCCCTGGGACGGTCGAATAATGCCCAATTGGATCATAGCTTCAAACTCCTTTTTTGCTGCCTTGAGTTTATCAGGTGCTAAGCGTCGTGGTTTACAAGATACTGGGGGTCCTGGTGTCGTTTGAATATAGTGTTTGGTGCTGTGCCTAATGTCTTTAGGCGCTCCATACGGTCGAGTGATCTCGGGAAATTTCCGTAGTAAGCCGTCGTATTTCGTTTCTCCCACGACGATCTTTATGGATGGTATGGAGGATTCAGCAGCGTGACCATGAGCGGTAAGTCGTGTAACACCATCTAAAAGACATTGATTACGCACGTCTACCAAAAGATTGTAATGACTTAAGAAGTCCACACCAATGATGGGTTTGGATACTTCCGCTATCACAAATCTCCAAATGAAATCTCGACGAAGTCCGAAGTTGAGACTGAGCGTGATAGTACCGTAGGTGTTAATGGGCGTGCCATTGGCTGCTGATAGGACGTAATCGGATTTTACTCGTCGGTCTGGAACAGCACTACGTGGATAAACACATAAGTCGGCACCCGTGTCGATGAGAAATTGAGTTTGAGAAGTTCGATCAGTAATGAATAGACGGCGTGGGGACGGACTGGGCTCACTGGCCGTCATCAGTGATGACCCGTCACGTTTCCCGAATTATAGGTACAAGGTTCCTTACATTTTCGTGACTGAGATCCATAACGCCAATGATACCAGCATAATCCATCTGCGCCATGGAGAGTACGGCTCCGAGATCGAGATCTTGAGCGGTAAGTACTTAGTCTTGAGTCCGGGTTACGCGAGGGACGAGTATTGATCGCTGACACTTCACTTCTCAACGCCGCAATTTCCTGATTTATACTCAAGGTAAGTTGAGACATTTTAAGATTGAACATGGCTTCAAGAGTGTCACTTCTCGTTGTCTCGGCTATTTGAGGTAGCAAAGGACCAGATGCATCCGCGATGTTGTCTGCATGGACAGCGAGTTCTTCAAGCTTACTATCTTTAACTATTGCTAACGCCACTTGTATACTTTTTGGTAGGCGGCCCATCCAAAGTGTCTTTAATAATGTTTCCGGGACGGAAGAGTCAGCCAGGCTTTGGAGGTGGCGTAAAAATTGTGACGGTTTACGGTCACCAATCTCAACGCGCTCCAGAAGTTGACGTGTTTTTTCCTCTTGGGAGGCACTAAGACGTTTTATTAATTCATGTTTTATTTTGACATACTTACTGTCCGAGGGCGGCGTCATAATTATGTCTTTGACTTCAACTGCATATTTCGGCGGTAATGCTCCAACCACATACCCGAATTTTGTACTATCAGCTGTGACTCCCGCGCTGGCGAAACTACCTTCGACCATAGCAAACCAAAGTTCGGGATCTGACGAAATGAAATCTGGTATTTTGACAGCCACTCGAGCAATCGTTGCGTCTGTCTCTGCCATCACGTCGAGGTCACCAATTTGTGGGTAGTTCGTAAATGGTACACACAATTATTTTGAATAATAATTTATTAATTACTATTTATACAATTACAACACTCGCAAAGAAGGAAAAACTAAAAGTAAAAATTTATAATACGTGTATTAGAAATAGTAACGAAATCAATGTTGATACAAAAAGAAATAATAATAATACATTAAATATTAAATGATCGTTTCGGCGGCGGTTATAATACAATTAGCGATAACGCGGCGAGTACGGCGATAACGTATGTGTGTGACCGCGGCGTCGGATACTGAACGACTGTTGTTGTTGTCGGCTATCTCTCCCGTATATAATTAGGCGATAGCTTTCTTGATTATTCCGGAACATTCTCGATATGATATGTGATTAATATATTTAGTCTCGAATATTCTCGAAATATATAGATAATTCGATAGCGTCGCGCGTTATTGATTGTCGCCACAGTACACTTGTCACCAGGGGGACCTGTCGGGTTCCTCTTCATCCCAATCAGGTATAGGGTGTCCTTATTTAATATTCAACCCATATCTTGTCACCAGGGGGACCTGTCGGGTTCCTCTTCTTGCCAATCAGGTATAGGGTGTCCTTATTTAATATTCAACCCATATCTTGTCACCAGGGGGACCTGTCGGGTTCCTCTTCATCCCGATTAGTCATAGGGTAGCCATATTAAAAATTCGACCTACACTTGTCACCAGGGGGACCTGTCGGGTTTCCCTTCATCCCAATAAGTTATAGGGTAGCCTAATTAAAAATTCGACCTACACTTGTCACCAGGGGGACCTGTCGGGTTCCTCTTCATCCCAATTAGTCATAGGGTAGCCTCATTACAAATTCCACCGTACACATCTCACCAGGGGGACCTGTCGGGTTCCTCTTCATCCCAATCAGGTATAGGGTGTCTTTATTTAATATTCGACCCATAACTTGTCACCAGGAGGACCTGTCGGGTTCCTCTTCATCCCAATTAGTCATAGGGTAGCCTCATTACAAATTCCACAGTACACTTGTCACCAGGGGGACCTGTCGGGTTCCTCTTCATCCCAATCAGGTATAGGGTGTCCTTATTTAATAATCAACCCATAACTAGTCACCAGGGGGACCTGTCGGGTTCCTCTTCATCCTAAATAGTCATAGGGTAGCCTCATTACAAAGTCCACCGTACACTTGTCACCAGGGGGAACTGTCGGGTTCCTCTTTATCCCAATCAGTTATAGGATAGCCTAATTAAAATTTCGACCCTACACTTGTCACCAGGGGGACCTGTCGGGTACCTCTTCATCCCAATTAGTCATAGGGTAGCCTAATTAAAAATTCGACCAACACTTTTCACCAGGGGGACCTGTCGGGTTCCTCTTCATCCCAATTAGTCATAGGGTAGCCTCATTACAAATTCCACCGTACACATGTCACCAGGGGGACCTGTCGGGTTCCTCTTCATCCCAATCAGGTATAGGGTGTTCTTATTAAATATTCGACCCATAACATATATAACATTAATAAATTATAAAACATTTCTTTATAATTAATTCTAGAATAAAATATTTTTTTTTATTTTCACCTTTATTTCAGATCAATATTCATTATTTTGATAATTTTATAATTTAAATATTTTACATTGATCAATCAGAAATTTAAAATTATTGAATTTTTATATTTTTAAAT
Source organism: Sipha maydis (assembly GCA_034509805.1). Lineage (NCBI taxonomy): Eukaryota > Metazoa > Arthropoda > Insecta > Hemiptera > Aphididae > Sipha > Sipha maydis. Next base: position 84,193 of record JASXSY010000546.1, on the reverse strand, counting down.
GGATTTTGAAGTATTTTATTTTATTTAAAAAAAATGCCTTGGTATCAGCTTGATGAGAATTTAAATCCCGTTTTTTGAAACAGTTTTATGATATTGTGCAATTTTCTATATTAATTTTGATTATTTTTACCGTTTAATGAAAGTTTATTTATTGTTTTATTGCTCTCTTTTATGATTTTTGTTTGTTGATTGTCCATATTTTTCTGTTGGATATGTTTGTTGTCTATTTTTTACAGTGTTATTTCTTGGTTTATTTTCTTCAGTTTTTATTGTAGGTGGTGTTGAATTGAATATTTTTGTTTTGGTTTCTTATACGGAATTTTCTTTATACTGTTTGATGTAATTCAATTTTTTGTTTTTTGGCTTTAGTTCTATGATTTTTGGTCGGTATTTGATTGTCCGTGTTATGGTAATGGATATTTTTGTTGTCTATTTTTTATAGTGGTATTTCTTTGTAATTTTTTTTGGTCTATATTGTGGGATGTGTTGAGTAGAATTTTTATGTTTTGGAATTTATTATGAGATATTTTTTTATTGTTTGATGTAGGTCTACTTATTGTTTTTTAGTTTTATTTTTATGGTTTTTGATCGGTCTTTATTCAATTGATTGTCCGTGTTTTGGTATTGGATATGTTTGTTGTCTATTTTTTATAGTGATACTTCTTGGTTTATTTTCTTCGGTTTTATTGTGGGTCGTGTTGAAAGGATTTCTTATGTTTTGGCAGGTATTTTCTTTTTATTGTTTGATGTAGGTCTATTTATTGTTTTTAGACTATTATTCTATAGTTTTTGCTTGGTATTTGTTTGATGAATTATCCATATTTTGGTATTGGATATGTTTGTTGTCTGTTTTGCAGAATGATATTTCTTGGTTTTTTTGAATTCTGTTATTTTTATGTTAGTATGGAGTATATTGCGGCTTGGATCATTGAGTAAGTGTTAATGAATTATCCATATTTTGGTATTGGATATGTTTGTTGTCTGTTTTGCAGAATGATATTTCTTGGTTTTTTTGAATTCTGTTATTTTTATGTTAGTATGGAGTATATTGCGGCTTGGATCATTGAGTAAGTGTTAAGGAATTTTTTTTAAGATTTTTTCACTAATTAAGTTTCAAAATTAGTTCCAATTCTAGGTGCAAACAACAACATATATAAACATAAACACACACCATACCGCTACAAAACGAACTAGTTTTTGTGCTGAGAACATTATAAGATGAGCAAATTCCAAGAACAGGATACATAGGAAGATGGCCAGCTGGAGGATAGAATAGCATTGCAATGCGTGAAGAACATGGTGTCTGGTCAGTTTTAACTCCCATTAAATAAAATAGTTTTAGTAAAAAAAAAAATTCAGATTTATACTTAAATAGCATTATATTATTTTTAAATATATAAATTATAAAATGTATATTTTTAAAACTGAATGTTTTTTTTTTATCCACCCAAATCACATTTCTTGCGGGTGCCATGGATCCCTTCTCTTTTCATCTTGAAATTTACATAAAATATATAAATTAAATTCTCTTCAATATCTTAAAACTCTTATTTAAATACATTAACTTAATTAAATTCATTAACTTAATCGATCATTTTAATTTTCCCTTATTTGAAATAGTTTTAGTTAAAAAAAAAAATTCAGTTTTACACTTAAATATCATTATATAATCTTTAAATATATAAATTATATAATATTTATTATTAAAACTGAATTTTTTTTTTTTGTGTCCACCCAAATCTCTTTTCCTGCGGGATACCATGGACCCCTTTCCATTTTTTTTTTGGATTATTTAAATGAAACATTCAACTTTACGTAAAATATTAAAATCAAATTAATTTTGATGTATCTTATCACATAAATAAATACATTTACATAATTATATAAATTAACTTAATCAATCATTTTAGTTTCCCCTCACATAATATAGATTAGGTTGAAAAAAAATTCAGTTTAAACTTAAATTACATGATATAATTTTTAAATATAAAAATTATATAATGTATACTTTTATATCTGAATGTTTTTTTTGTATCCACCCAAATCACATTTCTTGCGGGTACCATGGATCCCATCTCTTTTTCTTCTTGAAATTTACATAAAATATATAAATTAAATTCTCTTCAATATCTTAAAACTCTTTAAATACATTAACTTAATTAAATTCATTAACATAATCCATCATTTTTCATTTTCCCTTATTTAAAATAGTTTAAGTTGAAAAAAAAATTCAGTTTTATACATAAATAGATTTATATAAACTTTAAATATATAAATTATATAATATTTATTATTAAAACTGAATTTTTTTTTTTGTGTCCACCCAAATCTCTTTTCCTGCGGGATACCATGGACCCCTTTTCATTTTTTTTTATAGATTACTTAAATAAAACATTCAACTTTACGTAAAATATTAAAATCAAATTAGTTTCGATGTATCTTATAACATAAATAAATGCATTTACATAATTATATAAATTAACTAAATTGATCATTTTAGTTTCCTCTCATATAATATAGATAAGGTTGAAAAAAAATTCAGTTTAATCTTAAATAACATAAAATAATTTTTAAATATATAAATTATGTAATGTATATTTTTAAAACTGAATGTTTTTTTTTGTATCCACCCAAATCACATTTCTTGCAGGTGCCATGGATCTCTTCTCTTTTTCTTCTTGAAATTTACATAAAATGTATAAATTAAATTCGCTTCTAAAACTCTTATTTAAAAACATTAACTTAATCGATCATTTTAATTTTCCCTTATTTAAAATAGTTTTAGTTAAAAAAAATATTTAGTTTTATTTTTAAATATCAATATATAATCTTTAAAAATATAAATTAGATAATGTATATTTTTAAACTGAATGTTTTTTTTGTATCCACCCAAATCACATTTCTTGCGGGTACCATGGATCCCTTCTCTTTTTCTTCTTGAAATTTACATAAAATATATAAATTAAATTCTCTGCAATATCTTAAATCTCTTAAATAAATACATTAAATTAATTAAATGTATATACTTAATTGATGATCTTAATTTTTCCTTATTAAAAAAAGTATTTGTTGAAATAAAATTCAGTATTATACTTAAATTGCATTATATAATCTTAAAATATATAAATTTTATAATGTATATGAAATTATCAAACAGGATACATACGAAGAAGGCTGACTAGAGGATAGAAGAGTTTTGCAATGGCTGAGGAACATGATGTCTGGTCAGTTTTAATCTCTCATTAAATAAAATAGTTTTATTTAAAAAAAAAAAATTCAGTTTTATACTTAAATAGCATTATATAATCTTTAAATATATAAATTATATAATATTTATTATTAAAACTGAATTTTTTTTTTTGTGTCCACCCAAATCTCTTTTCCTGCGGGATACCATGGACCCCTTTCCATTTTTTTTTTTGGATTATTTAAATTAAACATTCAACTTTACGTAAAATATTAAAATCAAATTAGTTTCGATGTATCTTATAACATAAATAAATGCATTTACATAATTATATATATTAACTTAATCAATCATTTTAGTTTCCCCTCGCATAATATAGATTAGGTTGAAAAAAAATTCAGTTTAAACTTAAATTACATGATATAATTTTTAAATATATAAATTATATAATGTATACTTTTATAACTGAATGTTTTTTTTGTATCCACCCAAATCACATTTCTTGCGGGTACCATGGATCCCTTCTCTTTTCCTTCTTGAAATTTACATAAAATATATAAATTTAATTCTCTTCAATATCTTAAAACTCTTTAAATACATTAACTTAATTAAATTCATTAACATAATCCATCATTTTTCATTTTCCCTTATTTAAAATAGTTTAAGTTGAAAAAAAAAATTCAGTTTTATACATAAATAGATTTATATAAACTTTAAATATATAAATTATATAATATTTATTATTAAAACTGAATTTTTTTTTTTGTGTCCACCCAAATCTCTTTTCCTGCGGGATACCATGGGCCCCTTTTCATTTTTTTTTATGGATTACCTAAATAAAACATTCAACTTTACGTAAAATATTAAAATCAAATTAGTTTCGATGTATCTTATAACATAAATAAATGCATTTACATAATTATATAAATTAACTAAATTGATCATTTTAGTTTCCTCTCATATAATATAGATAAGGTTGAAAAAAAATTCAGTTTTATTTTTAAATATCATTATATAATCTCTAAATATATAAATTATGTAATGTATACTTTTATAACTGAATGTTTTTTTTGTATCCACCCAAATCACATTTCTTGCGGGTACCATGGATCCCTTCTCTTTTTCTTCTTGAAATTTACATAAAATATATAAATTAAATTCTCTGCAATATCTTAAAACTCTTAAATAAATACATTAAATTAATTAAATGTATATACTTAATTGATGATCTTAATCTTTCCTTATTAAAAAAAGTATTTGTTGAAATAAAATTCAGTATTATACTTAAATTGCATTATATAATCTTAAAATATATAAATTTTATAATGTATATGAAATTATCAAACAGGATACATACGAAGAAGGCTGACTAGAGGATAGAAGAGTTTTGCAATGGCTGAGGAACATGATGTCTGGTCAGTTTTAATCTCTCATTAAATAAAATAGTTTTATTTAAAAAAAAAAATTCAGTTTTATACTTAAATAGCATTATATAATCTTTAAATATATAAATTATATAATATTTATTATTAAAACTGAATTTTTTTTTTTGTGTCCACCCAAATCTCTTTTCCTGCGGGATACCATGGACCCCTTTCCATTTTTTTTTTGGATTATTTAAATGAAACATTCAACTTTACGTAAAATATTAAAATCAAATTAATTTTGATGTATCTTATCACATAAATAAATACATTTACATAATTATATAAATTAACTAAATTGATCATTTTAGTTTCCTCTCATATAATATAGATAAGATTGAAAAAAAATTCAGCTTAATCTTAAATAACATAAAATAATTTTTAAATATATAAATTATGTAATGTATATTTTTAAAACTCAATGTTTTTTTTTGTATCCACTCAAATCACATTTCTTGCGGGTACCATGGATCCCTTCTCTTTTTCTTCTTGAAATTTACATAAAATATATAAATTAAATTCTCTTCAATATCTTAAAACTCTTTAAATACATTAACTTAATTAAATTCATTAACATAATCCATCATTTTTCATTTTCCCTTATTTAAAATAGTTTAAGTTGAAAAAAAAATTCAGTTTTATACATAAATAGATTTATATAAACTTTAAATATATAAATTATATAATATTTATTATTAAAACTGAATTTTTTTTTTTGTGTCCACCCAAATCTCTTTTCCTGCGGGATACCATGGACCCCTTTTCATTTTTTTTTATAGATTACTTAAATAAAACATTCAACTTTACGTAAAATATTAAAATCAAATTAGTTTCGATGTATCTTATAACATAAATAAATGCATTTACATAATTATATAAATTAACTAAATTGATCATTTTAGTTTCCTCTCATATAATATAGATAAGGTTGAAAAAAAATTCAGTTTAATCTTAAATAACATAAAATAATTTTTAAATATATAAATTATGTAATGTATATTTTTAAACTGAATGTTTTTTTTTGTATCCACCCAAATCACATTTCTTGCAGGTGCCATGGATCTCTTCTCTTTTTCTTCTTGAAATTTACATAAAATGTATAAATTAAATTCGCTTCTAAAACTCTTATTTAAATACATTAACTTAATCGATCATTTTAATTTTCCCTTATTTAAAATAGTTTTAGTTAAAAAAAATATTTAGTTTTATTTTTAAATATCAATATATAATCTTTAAAAATATAAATTAGATAATGTATATTTTTAAACTGAATGTTTTTTTTGTATCCACCCAAATCACATTTCTTGCGGGTACCATGGATCCCTTCTCTTTTTCTTCTTGAAATTTACATAAAATATATAAATTAAATTCTCTGCAATATCTTAAATCTCTTAAATAAATACATTAAATTAATTAAATGTATATACTTAATTGATGATCTTAATTTTTCCTTATTAAAAAAAGTATTTGTTGAAATAAAATTCAGTATTATACTTAAATTGCATTATATAATCTTAAAATATATAAATTTTATAATGTATATGAAATTATCAAACAGGATACATACGAAGAAGGCTGACTAGAGGATAGAAGAGTTTTGCAATGGCTGAGGAACATGATGTCTGGTCAGTTTTAATCTCTCATTAAATAAAATAGTTTTATTTAAAAAAAAAAAATTCAGTTTTATACTTAAATAGCATTATATACTCTTTAAATATATAAATTATATAATATTTATTATTAAAACTGAATTTTTTTTTTTGTGTCCACCCAAATCTCTTTTCCTGCGGGATACCATGGACCCCTTTCCATTTTTTTTTTTGGATTATTTAAATTAAACATTCAACTTTACGTAAAATATTAAAATCTAATTAGTTTCGATGTATCTTATAACATAAATAAATGCATTTACATAATTATATATATTAACTTAATCAATCATTTTAGTTTCCCCTCGCATAATATAGATTAGGTTGAAAAAAAATTCAGTTTAAACTTAAATTACATGATATAATTTTTAAATATATAAATTATATAATGTATACTTTTATAACTGAATGTTTTTTTTGTATCCACCCAAATCACATTTCTTGCGGGTACCATGGATCCCTTCTCTTTTCCTTCTTGAAATTTACATAAAATATATAAATTTAATTCTCTTCAATATCTTAAAACTCTTTAAATACATTAACTTAATTAAATTCATTAACATAATCCATCATTTTTCATTTTCCCTTATTTAAAATAGTTTAAGTTGAAAAAAAAAATTCAGTTTTATACATAAATAGATTTATATAAACTTTAAATATATAAATTATATAATATTTATTATTAAAACTGAATTTTTTTTTTTGTGTCCACCCAAATCTCTTTTCCTGCGGGATACCATGGGCCCCTTTTCATTTTTTTTTATGGATTACCTAAATAAAACATTCAACTTTACGTAAAATATTAAAATCAAATTAGTTTCGATGTATCTTATAACATAAATAAATGCATTTACATAATTATATAAATTAACTAAATTGATCATTTTAGTTTCCTCTCATATAATATAGATAAGGTTGAAAAAAAATTCAGTTTTATTTTTAAATATCATTATATAATCTCTAAATATATAAATTATTTAATGTATATTTTTAAAACTCAATGTTTTTTTTTGTATCCACTCAAATCACATTTCTTGCGGGTACTATGGATCCCTTCTCTTTTTCTTCTTGAAATTTACATAAAATATATAAATTAAATTCTCTTCAATATCTTAAAACTCTTTAAATACATTAACTTAATTAAATTCATTAACATAATCCATCATTTTTCATTTTCCCTTATTTAAAATAGTTTAAGTTGAAAAAAAAATTCAGTTTTATACATAAATAGATTTATATAAACTTTAAATATATAAATTATATAATATTTATTATTAAAACTGAATTTTTTTTTTGTGTCCACCCAAATCTCTTTTCCTGCGGGATACCATGGACCCCTTTTCATTTTTTTTTATGGATTACTTAAATAAAACATTCAACTTTACGTAAAATATTAAAATCAAATTAGTTTCGATGTATCTTATAACATAAATAAATGCATTTACATAATTATATAAATTAACTAAATTGATCATTTTAGTTTCCTCTCATATAATATAGATAAGGTTGAAAAAAAATTCAGTTTAATCTTAAATAACATAAAATAATTTATAAATATATAAATTATGTAATGTATACTTTTATAACTGAATGTTTTTTTTGTATCCACCCAAATCACATTTCTTGCGGGTACCATGGATCCCTTCTCTTTTTCTTCTTGAAATTTACATAAAATATATAAATTAAATTCTCTGCAATATCTTAAAACTCTTAAATAAATACATTAAATTAATTAAATGTATATACTTAATTGATGATCTTAATTTTTCCTTATTAAAAAAAGTATTTGTTGAAATAAAATTCAGTATTATACTTAAATTGCATTATATAATCTTAAAATATATAAATTTTATAATGTATATGAAATTATCAAACAGGATACATACGAAGAAGGCTGACTAGAGGATAGAAGAGTTTTGCAATGGCTGAGGAACATGATGTCTGGTCAGTTTTAATCTCTCATTAAATAAAATAGTTTTATTTAAAAAAAAAAATTCAGTTTTATACTTAAATAGCATTATATAATCTTTAAATATATAAATTATATAATATTTATTATTAAAACTGAATTTTTTTTTTTGTGTCCACCCAAATCTCTTTTCCTGCGGGATACCATGGACCCCTTTCCATTTTTTTTTTGGATTATTTAAATGAAACATTCAACTTTACGTAAAATATTAAAATCAAATTAATTTTGATGTATCTTATCACATAAATAAATACATTTACATAATTATATAAATTAACTAAATTGATCATTTTAGTTTCCTCTCATATAATATAGATAAGATTGAAAAAAAATTCAGCTTAATCTTAAATAACATAAAATAATTTTTAAATATATAAATTATGTAATGTATATTTTTAAAACTCAATGTTTTTTTTTGTATCCACTCAAATCACATTTCTTGCGGGTACCATGGATCCCTTCTCTTTTTCTTCTTCAATTTACATAAAATATATAAATTAAATTCTCTTCAATATCTTAAAACTATTTAAATACATTAACTTAATTAAATTCATTAACATAATCCATCATTTTTCATTTTCCCTTATTTAAAATAGTTTAAGTTGAAAAAAAAATTCAGTTTTATACATAAATAGATTTATATAAACTTTAAATATATAAATTATATAATATTTATTATTAAAACTGAATTTTTTTTTTGTGTCCACCCAAATCTCTTTTCCTGCGGGATACCATGGACCCCTTTCCATTTTTTTTTTTGGATTATTTAAATTAAACATTCAACTTTACGTAAAATATTAAAATCAAATTAGTTTCGATGTATCTTATAACATAAATAAATGCATTTACATAATTATATAAATTAACTAAATTGATCATTTTAGTTTCCTCTCATATAATATAGATAAGGTTGAAAAAAAATTCAGTTTTATTTTTAAATATCATTATATAATCTCTAAATATATAAATTATTTAATGTATATTTTTAAAACTCAATGTTTTTTTTTGTATCCACTCAAATCACATTTCTTGCGGGTACTATGGATCCCTTCTCTTTTTCTTCTTGAAATTTACATAAAATATATAAATTAAATTCTCTTCAATATCTTAAAACTCTTTAAATACATTAACTTAATTAAATTCATTAACATAATCCATCATTTTTCATTTTCCCTTATTTAAAATAGTTTAAGTTGAAAAAAAAATTCAGTTTTATATATAAATAGATTTATATAAACTTTAAATATATAAATTATATAATATTTATTATTAAAACTGAATTTTTTTTTTGTGTCCACCCAAATCTCTTTTCCTGCGGGATACCATGGACCCCTTTTCATTTTTTTTTATGGATTACTTAAATAAAACATTCAACTTTACGTAAAATATTAAAATCAAATTAGTTTCGATGTATCTTATAACATAAATAAATGCATTTACATAATTATATAAATTAACTAAATTGATCATTTTAGTTTCCTCTCATATAATATAGATAAGGTTGAAAAAAAATTCAGTTTAATCTTAAATAACATAAAATAATTTATAAATATATAAATTATGTAATGTATACTTTTATAACTGAATGTTTTTTTTGTATCCACCCAAATCACATTTCTTGCGGGTACCATGGATCCCTTCTCTTTTTCTTCTTGAAATTTACATAAAATATATAAATTAAATTCTCTGCAATATCTTAAAACTCTTAAATAAATACATTAAATTAATTAAATGTATATACTTAATTGATGATCTTAATTTTTCCTTATTAAAAAAAGTATTTGTTGAAATAAAATTCAGTATTATACTTAAATTGCATTATATAATCTTAAAATATATAAATTTTATAATGTATATGAAATTATCAAACAGGATACATACGAAGAAGGCTGACTAGAGGATAGAAGAGTTTTGCAATGGCTGAGGAACATGATGTCTGGTCAGTTTTAATCTCTCATTAAATAAAATAGTTTTATTTAAAAAAAAAAATTCAGTTTTATACTTAAATAGCATTATATAATCTTTAAATATATAAATTATATAATATTTATTATTAAAACTGAATTTTTTTTTTTGTGTCCACCCAAATCTCTTTTCCTGCGGGATACCATGGACCCCTTTCCATTTTTTTTTTGGATTATTTAAATGAAACATTCAACTTTACGTAAAATATTAAAATCAAATTAATTTTGATGTATCTTATCACATAAATAAATACATTTACATAATTATATAAATTAACTAAATTGATCATTTTAGTTTCCTCTCATATAATATAGATAAGGTTGAAAAAAAATTCAGTTTAATCTTAAATAACATAAAATAATTTTTAAATATATAAATTATGTAATGTATACTTTTATAACTGAATGTTTTTTTTGTATCCACCCAAATCACATTTCTTGCGGGTACCATGGATCCCTTCTCTTTTCCTTCTTGAAATTTACATAAAATATATAAATTTAATTCTCTTCAATATCTTAAAACTCTTTAAATACATTAACTTAATTAAATTCATTAACATAATCCATCATTTTTCATTTTCCCTTATTTAAAATAGTTTAAGTTGAAAAAAAAAATTCAGTTTTATACATAAATAGATTTATATAAACTTTAAATATATAAATTATATAATATTTATTATTAAAACTGAATTTTTTTTTTTGTGTCCACCCAAATCTCTTTTCCTGCGGGATACCATGAGCCCCTTTTCATTTTTTTTTATGGATTACCTAAATAAAACATTCAACTTTACGTAAAATATTAAAATCAAATTAGTTTCGATGTATCTTATAACATAAATAAATGCATTTACATAATTATATAAATTAACTAAATTGATCATTTTAGTTTCCTCTCATATAATATAGATAAGGTTGAAAAAAAATTCAGTTTTATTTTTAAATATCATTATATAATCTCTAAATATATAAATTATTTAATGTATATTTTTAAAACTCAATGTTTTTTTTTGTATCCACTCAAATCACATTTCTTGCGGGTACTATGGATCCCTTCTCTTTTTCTTCTTGAAATTTACATAAAATATATAAATTAAATTCTCTTCAATATCTTAAAACTCTTTAAATACATTAACTTAATTAAATTCATTAACATAATCCATCATTTTTCATTTTCCCTTATTTAAAATAGTTTAAGTTGAAAAAAAAATTCAGTTTTATACATAAATAGATTTATATAAACTTTAAATATATAAATTATATAATATTTATTATTAAAACTGAATTTTTTTTTTGTGTCCACCCAAATCTCTTTTCCTGCGGGATACCATGGACCCCTTTTCATTTTTTTTTATGGATTACTTAAATAAAACATTCAACTTTACGTAAAATATTAAAATCAAATTAGTTTCGATGTATCTTATAACATAAATAAATGCATTTACATAATTATATAAATTAACTAAATTGATCATTTTAGTTTCCTCTCATATAATATAGATAAGGTTGAAAAAAAATTCAGTTTAATCTTAAATAACATAAAATAATTTTTAAATATATAAATTATGTAATGTATATTTTTAAAACTGAATGTTTTTTTTTGTATCCACCCAAATCACATTTCTTGCAGGTGCCATGGATCTCTTCTCTTTTTCTTCTTGAAATTTACATAAAATGTATAAATTAAATTCGCTTCTAAAACTCTTATTTAAATACATTAAATTAATCGATCATTTTAATTTTCCCTTATTTTAAATAGTTTAAGTTAAAAAAAATATTCAGTTTTATTTTTAAATATCAATATATAATCTTTAAAAATATAAATTAGATAATGTATATTTTTAAACACAATTTTTTTTTGTATCCACCCAAATCACATTTTTTGCGGGTACCATGGATCCCTTCTCTTTTTCTTCTTGAAATTTACATAAAATATATAAATTAAATTCTCTGCAATATCTTAAAACTCTTAAATAAATACATTAAATTAATTAAATGTATATACTTAATTGATGATCTTAATTTTTCCTTATTAAAAAAAGTATTTGTTGAAATAAAATTCAGTATTATACTTAAATTGCATTATATAATCTTAAAATATATAAATTTTATAATGTATATGAAATTATCAAACAGGATACATACGAAGAAGGCTGACTAGAGGATAGAAGAGTTTTGCAATGGCTGAGGAACATGATGTCTGGTCAGTTTTAATCTCTCATTAAATAAAATAGTTTTATTTAAAAAAAAAAATTCAGTTTTATACTTAAATAGCATTATATAATCTTTAAATATATAAATTATATAATATTTATTATTAAAACTGAATTTTTTTTTTTGTGTCCACCCAAATCTCTTTTCCTGCGGGATACCATGGACCCCTTTCCATTTTTTTTTTGGATTATTTAAATGAAACATTCAACTTTACGTAAAATATTAAAATCAAATTAATTTTGATGTATCTTATCACATAAATAAATACATTTACATAATTATATAAATTAACTAAATTGATCATTTTAGTTTCCTCTCATATAATATAGATAAGATTGAAAAAAAATTCAGCTTAATCTTAAATAACATAAAATAATTTTTAAATATATAAATTATGTAATGTATATTTTTAAAACTCAATGTTTTTTTTTGTATCCACTCAAATCACATTTCTTGCGGGTACTATGGATCCCTTCTCTTTTTCTTCTTGAAATTTACATAAAATATATAAATTAAATTCTCTTCAATATCTTAAAACTCTTTAAATACATTAACTTAATTAAATTCATTAACATAATCCATCATTTTTCATTTTCCCTTATTTAAAATAGTTTAAGTTGAAAAAAAAATTCAGTTTTATACATAAATAGATTTATATAAACTTTAAATATATAAATTATATAATATTTATTATTAAAACTGAATTTTTTTTTTGTGTCCACCCAAATCTCTTTTCCTGCGGGATACCATGGACCCCTTTTCATTTTTTTTTATGGATTACTTAAATAAAACATTCAACTTTACGTAAAATATTAAAATCAAATTAGTTTCGATGTATCTTATAACATAAATAAATGCATTTACATAATTATATAAATTAACTAAATTGATCATTTTAGTTTCCTCTCATATAATATAGATATGGTTGAAAAAAAATTCAGTTTAATTTTAAATAACATAAAATAATTTTTAAATATATAAATTATGTAATGTATACTTTTATAACTGAATGTTTTTTTTGTATCCACCCAAATCACATTTCTTGCGGGTACCATGGATCCCTTCTCTTTTTCTTCTTGAAATTTACATAAAATATATAAATTAAATTCTCTGCAATATCTTAAAACTCTTAAATAAATACATTAAATTAATTAAATGTATATACTTAATTGATGATCTTAATTTTTCCTTATTAAAAAAAGTATTTGTTGAAATAAAATTCAGTATTATACTTAAATTGCATTATATAATCTTAAAATATATAAATTTTATAAAGTATATGAAATTATCAAACAGGATACATACGAAGAAGGCTGACTAGAGGATAGAAGAGTTTTGCAATGGCTGAGGAACATGATGTCTGGTCAGTTTTAATCTCTCATTAAATAAAATAGTTTTATTTAAAAAAAAAAATTCAGTTTTATACTTAAATAGCATTATATAATCTTTAAATATATAAATTATATAATATTTATTATTAAAACTGAATTTTTTTTTTTGTGTCCACCCAAATCTCTTTTCCTGCGGGATACCATGGACCCCTTTCCATTTTTTTTTTGGATTATTTAAATGAAACATTCAACTTTACGTAAAATATTAAAATCAAATTAATTTTGATGTATCTTATCACATAAATAAATACATTTACATAATTATATAAATTAACTAAATTGATCATTTTAGTTTCCTCTCATATAATATAGATAAGATTGAAAAAAAATTCAGCTTAATCTTAAATAACATAAAATAATTTTTAAATATATAAATTATGTAATGTATATTTTTAAAACTCAATGTTTTTTTTTGTATCCACTCAAATCACATTTCTTGCGGGTACCATGGATCCCTTCTCTTTTTCTTCTTCAATTTACATAAAATATATAAATTAAATTCTCTTCAATATCTTAAAACTATTTAAATACATTAACTTAATTAAATTCATTAACATAATCCATCATTTTTCATTTTCCCTTATTTAAAATAGTTTAAGTTGAAAAAAAAATTCAGTTTTATACATAAATAGATTTATATAAACTTTAAATATATAAATTATATAATATTTATTATTAAAACTGAATTTTTTTTTTGTGTCCACCCAAATCTCTTTTCCTGCGGGATACCATGGACCCCTTTCCATTTTTTTTTTTGGATTATTTAAATTAAACATTCAACTTTACGTAAAATATTAAAATCAAATTAGTTTCGATGTATCTTATAACATAAATAAATGCATTTACATAATTATATAAATTAACTAAATTGATCATTTTAGTTTCCTCTCATATAATATAGATAAGGTTGAAAAAAAATTCAGTTTTATTTTTAAATATCATTATATAATCTCTAAATATATAAATTATTTAATGTATATTTTTAAAACTCAATGTTTTTTTTTGTATCCACTCAAATCACATTTCTTGCGGGTACTATGGATCCCTTCTCTTTTTCTTCTTGAAATTTACATAAAATATATAAATTAAATTCTCTTCAATATCTTAAAACTCTTTAAATACATTAACTTAATTAAATTCATTAACATAATCCATCATTTTTCATTTTCCCTTATTTAAAATAGTTTAAGTTGAAAAAAAAATTCAGTTTTATATATAAATAGATTTATATAAACTTTAAATATATAAATTATATAATATTTATTATTAAAACTGAATTTTTTTTTTGTGTCCACCCAAATCTCTTTTCCTGCGGGATACCATGGACCCCTTTTCATTTTTTTTTATGGATTACTTAAATAAAACATTCAACTTTACGTAAAATATTAAAATCAAATTAGTTTCGATGTATCTTATAACATAAATAAATGCATTTACATAATTATATAAATTAACTAAATTGATCATTTTAGTTTCCTCTCATATAATATAGATAAGGTTGAAAAAAAATTCAGTTTAATCTTAAATAACATAAAATAATTTATAAATATATAAATTATGTAATGTATACTTTTATAACTGAATGTTTTTTTTGTATCCACCCAAATCACATTTCTTGCGGGTACCATGGATCCCTTCTCTTTTTCTTCTTGAAATTTACATAAAATATATAAATTAAATTCTCTGCAATATCTTAAAACTCTTAAATAAATACATTAAATTAATTAAATGTATATACTTAATTGATGATCTTAATTTTTCCTTATTAAAAAAAGTATTTGTTGAAATAAAATTCAGTATTATACTTAAATTGCATTATATAATCTTAAAATATATAAATTTTATAATGTATATGAAATTATCAAACAGGATACATACGAAGAAGGCTGACTAGAGGATAGAAGAGTTTTGCAATGGCTGAGGAACATGATGTCTGGTCAGTTTTAATCTCTCATTAAATAAAATAGTTTTATTTAAAAAAAAAAATTCAGTTTTATACTTAAATAGCATTATATAATCTTTAAATATATAAATTATATAATATTTATTATTAAAACTGAATTTTTTTTTTTGTGTCCACCCAAATCTCTTTTCCTGCGGGATACCATGGACCCCTTTCCATTTTTTTTTTGGATTATTTAAATGAAACATTCAACTTTACGTAAAATATTAAAATCAAATTAATTTTGATGTATCTTATCACATAAATAAATACATTTACATAATTATATAAATTAACTAAATTGATCATTTTAGTTTCCTCTCATATAATATAGATAAGGTTGAAAAAAAATTCAGTTTAATCTTAAATAACATAAAATAATTTTTAAATATATAAATTATGTAATGTATACTTTTATAACTGAATGTTTTTTTTGTATCCACCCAAATCACATTTCTTGCGGGTACCATGGATCCCTTCTCTTTTCCTTCTTGAAATTTACATAAAATATATAAATTTAATTCTCTTCAATATCTTAAAACTCTTTAAATACATTAACTTAATTAAATTCATTAACATAATCCATCATTTTTCATTTTCCCTTATTTAAAATAGTTTAAGTTGAAAAAAAAAATTCAGTTTTATACATAAATAGATTTATATAAACTTTAAATATATAAATTATATAATATTTATTATTAAAACTGAATTTTTTTTTTTGTGTCCACCCAAATCTCTTTTCCTGCGGGATACCATGAGCCCCTTTTCATTTTTTTTTATGGATTACCTAAATAAAACATTCAACTTTACGTAAAATATTAAAATCAAATTAGTTTCGATGTATCTTATAACATAAATAAATGCATTTACATAATTATATAAATTA
Source organism: Sipha maydis (assembly GCA_034509805.1). Taxonomy (NCBI): domain Eukaryota; kingdom Metazoa; phylum Arthropoda; class Insecta; order Hemiptera; family Aphididae; genus Sipha; species Sipha maydis. The sequence continues at coordinate 67,570 of JASXSY010000546.1, read as the reverse complement.
ACTAAATTGATCATTTTAGTTTCCTCTCATATAATATAGATAAGGTTGAAAAAAAATTCAGTTTTATTTTTAAATATCATTATATAATCTCTAAATATATAAATTATTTAATGTATATTTTTAAAACTCAATGTTTTTTTTTGTATCCACTCAAATCACATTTCTTGCGGGTACTATGGATCCCTTCTCTTTTTCTTCTTGAAATTTACATAAAATATATAAATTAAATTCTCTTCAATATCTTAAAACTCTTTAAATACATTAACTTAATTAAATTCATTAACATAATCCATCATTTTTCATTTTCCCTTATTTAAAATAGTTTAAGTTGAAAAAAAAATTCAGTTTTATACATAAATAGATTTATATAAACTTTAAATATATAAATTATATAATATTTATTATTAAAACTGAATTTTTTTTTTGTGTCCACCCAAATCTCTTTTCCTGCGGGATACCATGGACCCCTTTTCATTTTTTTTTATGGATTACTTAAATAAAACATTCAACTTTACGTAAAATATTAAAATCAAATTAGTTTCGATGTATCTTATAACATAAATAAATGCATTTACATAATTATATAAATTAACTAAATTGATCATTTTAGTTTCCTCTCATATAATATAGATAAGGTTGAAAAAAAATTCAGTTTAATCTTAAATAACATAAAATAATTTTTAAATATATAAATTATGTAATGTATATTTTTAAAACTGAATGTTTTTTTTTGTATCCACCCAAATCACATTTCTTGCAGGTGCCATGGATCTCTTCTCTTTTTCTTCTTGAAATTTACATAAAATGTATAAATTAAATTCGCTTCTAAAACTCTTATTTAAATACATTAAATTAATCGATCATTTTAATTTTCCCTTATTTTAAATAGTTTAAGTTAAAAAAAATATTCAGTTTTATTTTTAAATATCAATATATAATCTTTAAAAATATAAATTAGATAATGTATATTTTTAAACACAATTTTTTTTTGTATCCACCCAAATCACATTTTTTGCGGGTACCATGGATCCCTTCTCTTTTTCTTCTTGAAATTTACATAAAATATATAAATTAAATTCTCTGCAATATCTTAAAACTCTTAAATAAATACATTAAATTAATTAAATGTATATACTTAATTGATGATCTTAATTTTTCCTTATTAAAAAAAGTATTTGTTGAAATAAAATTCAGTATTATACTTAAATTGCATTATATAATCTTAAAATATATAAATTTTATAATGTATATGAAATTATCAAACAGGATACATACGAAGAAGGCTGACTAGAGGATAGAAGAGTTTTGCAATGGCTGAGGAACATGATGTCTGGTCAGTTTTAATCTCTCATTAAATAAAATAGTTTTATTTAAAAAAAAAAATTCAGTTTTATACTTAAATAGCATTATATAATCTTTAAATATATAAATTATATAATATTTATTATTAAAACTGAATTTTTTTTTTTGTGTCCACCCAAATCTCTTTTCCTGCGGGATACCATGGACCCCTTTCCATTTTTTTTTTGGATTATTTAAATGAAACATTCAACTTTACGTAAAATATTAAAATCAAATTAATTTTGATGTATCTTATCACATAAATAAATACATTTACATAATTATATAAATTAACTAAATTGATCATTTTAGTTTCCTCTCATATAATATAGATAAGATTGAAAAAAAATTCAGCTTAATCTTAAATAACATAAAATAATTTTTAAATATATAAATTATGTAATGTATATTTTTAAAACTCAATGTTTTTTTTTGTATCCACTCAAATCACATTTCTTGCGGGTACTATGGATCCCTTCTCTTTTTCTTCTTGAAATTTACATAAAATATATAAATTAAATTCTCTTCAATATCTTAAAACTCTTTAAATACATTAACTTAATTAAATTCATTAACATAATCCATCATTTTTCATTTTCCCTTATTTAAAATAGTTTAAGTTGAAAAAAAAATTCAGTTTTATACATAAATAGATTTATATAAACTTTAAATATATAAATTATATAATATTTATTATTAAAACTGAATTTTTTTTTTGTGTCCACCCAAATCTCTTTTCCTGCGGGATACCATGGACCCCTTTTCATTTTTTTTTATGGATTACTTAAATAAAACATTCAACTTTACGTAAAATATTAAAATCAAATTAGTTTCGATGTATCTTATAACATAAATAAATGCATTTACATAATTATATAAATTAACTAAATTGATCATTTTAGTTTCCTCTCATATAATATAGATATGGTTGAAAAAAAATTCAGTTTAATTTTAAATAACATAAAATAATTTTTAAATATATAAATTATGTAATGTATACTTTTATAACTGAATGTTTTTTTTGTATCCACCCAAATCACATTTCTTGCGGGTACCATGGATCCCTTCTCTTTTTCTTCTTGAAATTTACATAAAATATATAAATTAAATTCTCTGCAATATCTTAAAACTCTTAAATAAATACATTAAATTAATTAAATGTATATACTTAATTGATGATCTTAATTTTTCCTTATTAAAAAAAGTATTTGTTGAAATAAAATTCAGTATTATACTTAAATTGCATTATATAATCTTAAAATATATAAATTTTATAAAGTATATGAAATTATCAAACAGGATACATACGAAGAAGGCTGACTAGAGGATAGAAGAGTTTTGCAATGGCTGAGGAACATGATGTCTGGTCAGTTTTAATCTCTCATTAAATAAAATAGTTTTATTTAAAAAAAAAAATTCAGTTTTATACTTAAATAGCATTATATAATCTTTAAATATATAAATTATATAATATTTATTATTAAAACTGAATTTTTTTTTTTGTGTCCACCCAAATCTCTTTTCCTGCGGGATACCATGGACCCCTTTCCATTTTTTTTTTGGATTATTTAAATGAAACATTCAACTTTACGTAAAATATTAAAATCAAATTAATTTTGATGTATCTTATCACATAAATAAATACATTTACATAATTATATAAATTAACTAAATTGATCATTTTAGTTTCCTCTCATATAATATAGATAAGATTGAAAAAAAATTCAGCTTAATCTTAAATAACATAAAATAATTTTTAAATATATAAATTATGTAATGTATATTTTTAAAACTCAATGTTTTTTTTTGTATCCACTCAAATCACATTTCTTGCGGGTACCATGGATCCCTTCTCTTTTTCTTCTTCAATTTACATAAAATATATAAATTAAATTCTCTTCAATATCTTAAAACTATTTAAATACATTAACTTAATTAAATTCATTAACATAATCCATCATTTTTCATTTTCCCTTATTTAAAATAGTTTAAGTTGAAAAAAAAATTCAGTTTTATACATAAATAGATTTATATAAACTTTAAATATATAAATTATATAATATTTATTATTAAAACTGAATTTTTTTTTTTGTGTCCACCCAAATCTCTTTTCCTGCGGGATACCATGGACCCCTTTCCATTTTTTTTTTTGGATTATTTAAATTAAACATTCAACTTTACGTAAAATATTAAAATCAAATTAGTTTCGATGTATCTTATAACATAAATAAATGCATTTACATAATTATATAAATTAACTAAATTGATCATTTTAGTTTCCTCTCATATAATATAGATAAGGTTGAAAAAAAATTCAGTTTTATTTTTAAATATCATTATATAATCTCTAAATATATAAATTATTTAATGTATATTTTTAAAACTTTTTTTTTTTTTTTGTATCCACTCAAATCACATTTCTTGCGGGTACTATGGATCCCTTCTCTTTTTCTTCTTGAAATTTACATAAAATATATAAATTAAATTCTCTTCAATATCTTAAAACTCTTTAAATACATTAACTTAATTAAATTCATTAACATAATCCATCATTTTTCATTTTCCCTTATTTAAAATAGTTTAAGTTGAAAAAAAAATTCAGTTTTATATATAAATAGATTTATATAAACTTTAAATATATAAATTATATAATATTTATTATTAAAACTGAATTTTTTTTTTGTGTCCACCCAAATCTCTTTTCCTGCGGGATACCATGGACCCCTTTTCATTTTTTTTTATGGATTACTTAAATAAAACATTCAACTTTACGTAAAATATTAAAATCAAATTAGTTTCGATGTATCTTATAACATAAATAAATGCATTTACATAATTATATAAATTAACTAAATTGATCATTTTAGTTTCCTCTCATATAATATAGATAAGGTTGAAAAAAAATTCAGTTTAATCTTAAATAACATAAAATAATTTTTAAATATATAAATTATGTAATGTATACTTTTATAACTGAATGTTTTTTTTGTATCCACCCAAATCACATTTCTTGCGGGTACCATGGATCCCTTCTCTTTTCCTTCTTGAAATTTACATAAAATATATAAATTTAATTCTCTTCAATATCTTAAAACTCTTTAAATACATTAACTTAATTAAATTCATTAACATAATCCATCATTTTTCATTTTCCCTTATTTAAAATAGTTTAAGTTGAAAAAAAAAATTCAGTTTTATACATAAATAGATTTATATAAACTTTAAATATATAAATTATATAATATTTATTATTAAAACTGAATTTTTTTTTTTGTGTCCACCCAAATCTCTTTTCCTGCGGGATACCATGGGCCCCTTTTCATTTTTTTTTATGGATTACCTAAATAAAACATTCAACTTTACGTAAAATATTAAAATCAAATTAGTTTCGATGTATCTTATAACATAAATAAATGCATTTACATAATTATATAAATTAACTAAATTGATCATTTTAGTTTCCTCTCATATAATATAGATAAGGTTGAAAAAAAATTCAGTTTTATTTTTAAATATCATTATATAATCTCTAAATATATAAATTATTTAATGTATATTTTTAAAACTCAATGTTTTTTTTTGTATCCACTCAAATCACATTTCTTGCGGGTACTATGGATCCCTTCTCTTTTTCTTCTTGAAATTTACATAAAATATATAAATTAAATTCTCTTCAATATCTTAAAACTCTTTAAATACATTAACTTAATTAAATTCATTAACATAATCCATCATTTTTCATTTTCCCTTATTTAAAATAGTTTAAGTTGAAAAAAAAATTCAGTTTTATACATAAATAGATTTATATAAACTTTAAATATATAAATTATATAATATTTATTATTAAAACTGAATTTTTTTTTTGTGTCCACCCAAATCTCTTTTCCTGCGGGATACCATGGACCCCTTTTCATTTTTTTTTATGGATTACTTAAATAAAACATTCAACTTTACGTAAAATTTTAAAATCAAATTAGTTTCGATGTATCTTATAACATAAATAAATGCATTTACATAATTATATAAATTAACTAAATTGATCATTTTAGTTTCCTCTCATATAATATAGATAAGGTTGAAAAAAAATTCAGTTTAATCTTAAATAACATAAAATAATTTTTAAATATATAAATTATGTAATGTATATTTTTAAAACTGAATGTTTTTTTTTGTATCCACCCAAATCACATTTCTTGCAGGTGCCATGGATCTCTTCTCTTTTTCTTCTTGAAATTTACATAAAATGTATAAATTAAATTCGCTTCTAAAACTCTTATTTAAATACATTAAATTAATCGATCATTTTAATTTTCCCTTATTTAAAATAGTTTTAGTTAAAAAAAATATTCAGTTTTATTTTTAAATATCAATATACAATCTTTAAAAATATAAATTAGATAATGTATATTTTTAAACACAATGTTTTTTTTGTATCCACCCAAATCACATTTCTTGCGGGTACCATGGATCCCTTCTCTTTTTCTTCTTGAAATTTACATAAAATATATAAATTAAATTCTCTGCAATATCTTAAAACTCTTAAATAAATACATTAAATTAATTAAATGTATATACTTAATTGATGAACTTAATTTTTCCTTATTAAAAAAAGTATTTGTTGAAATAAAATTCAGTATTATACTTAAATTGCATTATATAATCTTAAAATATATAAATTTTATAATGTATATGAAATTATCAAACAGGATACATACGAAGAAGGCTGACTAGAGGATAGAAGAGTTTTGCAATGGCTGAGGAACATGATGTCTGGTCAGTTTTAATCTCTCATTAAATAAAATAGTTTTATTTAAAAAAAAAAATTCAGTTTTATACTTAAATAGCATTATATAATCTTTAAATATATAAATTATATAATATTTATTATTAAAACTGAATTTTTTTTTTTGTGTCCACCCAAATCTCTTTTCCTGCGGGATACCATGGACCCCTTTCCATTTTTTTTTTGGATTATTTAAATGAAACATTCAACTTTACGTAAAATATTAAAATCAAATTAATTTTGATGTATCTTATCACATAAATAAATACATTTACATAATTATATAAATTAACTAAATTGATCATTTTAGTTTCCTCTCATATAATATAGATAAGATTGAAAAAAAATTCAGCTTAATCTTAAATAACATAAAATAATTTTTAAATATATAAATTATGTAATGTATATTTTTAAAACTCAATGTTTTTTTTTGTATCCACTCAAATCACATTTCTTGCGGGTACTATGGATCCCTTCTCTTTTTCTTCTTGAAATTTACATAAAATATATAAATTAAATTCTCTTCAATATCTTAAAACTCTTTAAATACATTAACTTAATTAAATTCATTAACATAATCCATCATTTTTCATTTTCCCTTATTTAAAATAGTTTAAGTTGAAAAAAAAATTCAGTTTTATACATAAATAGATTTATATAAACTTTAAATATATAAATTATATAATATTTATTATTAAAACTGAATTTTTTTTTTGTGTCCACCCAAATCTCTTTTCCTGCGGGATACCATGGACCCCTTTTCATTTTTTTTTAGGGATTACTTAAATAAAACATTCAACTTTACGTAAAATATTAAAATCAAATTAGTTTCGATGTATCTTATAACATAAATAAATGCATTTACATAATTATATAAATTAACTAAATTGATCATTTTAGTTTCCTCTCATATAATATAGATAAGGTTGAAAAAAAATTCAGTTTAATCTTAAATAACATAAAATAATTTTTAAATATATAAATTATGTAATGTATACTTTTATAACTGAATGTTTTTTTTGTATCCACCCAAATCACATTTCTTGCGGGTACCATGGATCCCTTCTCTTTTTCTTCTTGAAATTTACATAAAATATATAAATTAAATTCTCTGCAATATCTTAAAACTCTTAAATAAATACATTAAATTAATTAAATGTATATACTTAATTGATGATCTTAATTTTTCCTTATTAAAAAAAGTATTTGTTGAAATAAAATTCAGTATTATACTTAAATTGCATTATATAATCTTAAAATATATAAATTTTATAATGTATATGAAATTATCAAACAGGATACATACGAAGAAGGCTGACTAGAGGATAGAAGAGTTTTGCAATGGCTGAAGAACATGATGTCTGGTCAGTTTTAATCTCTCATTAAATAAAATAGTTTTATTTAAAAAAAAAAATTCAGTTTTATACTTAAATAGCATTATATAATCTTTAAATATATAAATTATATAATATTTATTATTAAAACTGAATTTTTTTTTTTGTGTCCACCCAAATCTCTTTTCCTGCGGGATACCATGGACCCCTTTCCATTTTTTTTTTGGATTATTTAAATGAAACATTCAACTTTACGTAAAATATTAAAATCAAATTAATTTTGATGTATCTTATCACATAAATAAATACATTTACATAATTATATAAATTAACTAAATTGATCATTTTAGTTTCCTCTCATATAATATAGATAAGATTGAAAAAAAATTCAGCTTAATCTTAAATAACATAAAATAATTTTTAAATATATAAATTATGTAATGTATATTTTTAAAACTCAATGTTTTTTTTTGTATCCACTCAAATCACATTTCTTGCGGGTACCATGGATCCCTTCTCTTTTTCTTCTTCAATTTACATAAAATATATAAATTAAATTCTCTTCAATATCTTAAAACTATTTAAATACATTAACTTAATTAAATTCATTAACATAATCCATCATTTTTCATTTTCCCTTATTTAAAATAGTTTAAGTTGAAAAAAAAATTCAGTTTTATACATAAATAGATTTATATAAACTTTAAATATATAAATTATATAATATTTATTATTAAAACTGAATTTTTTTTTTGTGTCCACCCAAATCTCTTTTCCTGCGGGATACCATGGACCCCTTTTCATTTTTTTTTATGGATTACTTAAATAAAACATTCAACTTTACGTAAAATATTAAAATCAAATTAGTTTCGATGTATCTTATAACATAAATAAATGCATTTACATAATTATATAAATTAACTAAATTGATCATTTTAGTTTCCTCTCATATAATATAGATAAGGTTGAAAAAAAATTCAGTTTAATCTTAAATAACATAAAATAATTTTTAAATATATAAATTATGTAATGTATACTTTTATAACTGAATGTTTTTTTTGTATCCACCCAAATCACATTTCTTGCGGGTACCATGGATCCCTTCTCTTTTCCTTCTTGAAATTTACATAAAATATATAAATTTAATTCTCTTCAATATCTTAAAACTCTTTAAATACATTAACTTAATTAAATTCATTAACATAATCCATCATTTTTCATTTTCCCTTATTTAAAATAGTTTAAGTTGAAAAAAAAATTCAGTTTTATACATAAATAGATTTATATAAACTTTAAATATATAAATTATATAATATTTATTATTAAAACTGAATTTTTTTTTTGTGTCCACCCAAATCTCTTTTCCTGCGGGATACCATGGACCCCTTTTCATTTTTTTTTATGGATTACTTAAATAAAACATTCAACTTTACGTAAAATATTAAAATCAAATTAGTTTCGATGTATCTTATAACATAAATAAATGCATTTACATAATTATATAAATTAACTAAATTGATCATTTTAGTTTCCTCTCATATAATATAGATAAGGTTGAAAAAAAATTCAGTTTAATCTTAAATAACATAAAATAATTTTTAAATATATAAATTATGTAATGTATATTTTTAAAACTGAATGTTTTTTTTTGTATCCACCCAAATCACATTTCTTGCAGGTGCCATGGATCTCTTCTCTTTTTCTTCTTGAAATTTACATAAAATGTATAAATTAAATTCGCTTCTAAAACTCTTATTTAAATACATTAAATTAATCGATCATTTTAATTTTCCCTTATTTAAAATAGTTTTAGTTAAAAAAAATATTCAGTTTTATTTTTAAATATCAATATATAATCTTTAAAAATATAAATTAGATAATGTATATTTTTAAACACAATGTTTTTTTTGTATCCACCCAAATCACATTTCTTGCGGGTACCATGGATCCCTTCTCTTTTTCTTCTTGAAATTTACATAAAATATATAAATTAAATTCTCTGCAATATCTTAAAACTCTTAAATAAATACATTAAATTAATTAAATGTATATACTTAATTGATGATCTTAATTTTTCCTTATTAAAAAAAGTATTTGTTGAAATAAAATTCAGTATTATACTTAAATTGCATTATATAATCTTAAAATATATAAATTTTATAATGTATATGAAATTATCAAACAGGATACATACGAAGAAGGCTGACTAGAGGATAGAAGAGTTTTGCAATGGCTGAGGAACATGATGTCTGGTCAGTTTTAATCTCTCATTAAATAAAATAGTTTTATTTAAAAAAAAAAATTCAGTTTTATACTTAAATAGCATTATATAATCTTTAAATATATAAATTATATAATATTTATTATTAAAACTGAATTTTTTTTTTTGTGTCCACCCAAATCTCTTTTCCTGCGGGATACCATGGACCCCTTTCCATTTTTTTTTTGGATTATTTAAATGAAACATTCAACTTTACGTAAAATATTAAAATCAAATTAATTTTGATGTATCTTATCACATAAATAAATACATTTACATAATTATATAAATTAACTAAATTGATCATTTTAGTTTCCTCTCATATAATATAGATAAGATTGAAAAAAAATTCAGCTTAATCTTAAATAACATAAAATAATTTTTAAATATATAAATTATGTAATGTATATTTTTAAAACTCAATGTTTTTTTTTGTATCCACTCAAATCACATTTCTTGCGGGTACTATGGATCCCTTCTCTTTTTCTTCTTGAAATTTACATAAAATATATAAATTAAATTCTCTTCAATATCTTAAAACTCTTTAAATACATTAACTTAATTAAATTCATTAACATAATCCATCATTTTTCATTTTCCCTTATTTAAAATAGTTTAAGTTGAAAAAAAAATTCAGTTTTATACATAAATAGATTTATATAAACTTTAAATATATAAATTATATAATATTTATTATTAAAACTGAATTTTTTTTTTGTGTCCACCCAAATCTCTTTTCCTGCGGGATACCATGGACCCCTTTTCATTTTTTTTTATGGATTACTTAAATAAAACATTCAACTTTACGTAAAATATTAAAATCAAATTAGTTTCGATGTATCTTATAACATAAATAAATGTATTTACATAATTATATAAATTAACTAAATTGATCATTTTAGTTTCCTCTCATATAATATAGATAAGGTTGAAAAAAAATTCAGTTTAATCTTAAATAACATAAAATAATTTTTAAATATATAAATTATGTAATGTATATTTTTAAAACTGAATGTTTTTTTTTGTATCCACCCAAATCACATTTCTTGCAGGTGCCATGGACCTCTTCTCTTTTTCTTCTTGAAATTTACATAAAATGTATAAATTAAATTCGCTTCTAAAACTCTTATTTAAATACATTAAATTAATCGATCATTTTAATTTTCCCTTATTTAAAATAGTTTTAGTTAAAAAAAATATTCAGTTTTATTTTTAAATATCAATATATAATCTTTAAAAATATAAATTAGATAATGTATATTTTTAAACACAATGTTTTTTTTGTATCCACCCAAATCACATTTCTTGCGGGTACCATGGATCCCTTCTCTTTTTCTTCTTGAAATTTACATAAAATATATAAATTAAATTCTCTGCAATATCTTAAAACTCTTAAATAAATACATTAAATTAATTAAATGTATATACTTAATTGATGATCTTAATTTTTCCTTATTAAAAAAAGTATTTGTTGAAATAAAATTCAGTATTATACTTAAATTGCATTATATAATCTTAAAATATATAAATTTTATAATGTATATGAAATTATCAAACAGGATACATACGAAGAAGGCTGACTAGAGGATAGAAGAGTTTTGCAATGGCTGAGGAACATGATGTCTGGTCAGTTTTAATCTCTCATTAAATAAAATAGTTTTATTTAAAAAAAAAAATTCAGTTTTATACTTAAATAGCATTATATAATCTTTAAATATATAAATTATATAATATTTATTATTAAAACTGAATTTTTTTTTTTGTGTCCACCCAAATCTCTTTTCCTGCGGGATACCATGGACCCCTTTCCATTTTTTTTTTGGATTATTTTAAATTAAACATTCAACTTTACGTAAAATATTAAAATCAAATTAGTTTCGATGTATCTTATAACATAAATAAATGCATTTACATAATTATATATATTAACTTAATCAATCATTTTAGTTTCCCCTCGCATAATATAGATTAGGTTGAAAAAAAATTCAGTTTAAACTTAAATTACATGACATAATTTTTAAAAATATAAATTAGATAATGTATATTTTTAAACTGAATGTTTTTTTTGTATCCACCCATATCACATTTCTTGCGGGTACCATGGATCCCTTCTCTTTTTCTTCTTGAAATTTACATAAAATATATAAATTAAATTCTCTTCAATATCTTAAAACTCTTTAAATACATTAACTTAATTAAATTCATTAACATAATCCATCATTTTTCATTTTCCCTTATTTAAAATAGTTTAAGTTGAAAAAAAAAAATTCAGTTTTATACATAAATAGATTTATATAAACTTTAAATATATAAATTATATAATATTTATTATAAAAACTGAATTTTTTTTTTTGTGTCCACCCAAATCTCTTTTCCTGCGGGATACAATGGACCCCTTTCCATTTTTTTTTTTGGATTATTTAAATGAAACATTCAACTTTACGTAAAATATTAAAATCAAATTAATTTTGATGTATCTTATCACATAAATAAATACATTTACATAATTATATAAATTAACTTAATCAATCATTTTAGTTTCCCCTCGCATAATATAGATTAGGTTGAAAAAAAATTCAGTTTAAACTTAAATTACATGATATAATTTTTAAATATATAAATTATATAATGTATACTTTTATAACTGAATGTTTTTTTTGTATCCACCCATATCACATTTCTTGCGGGTACCATGGATCCCATCTCTTTTTCTTCTTGAAATTTACATAAAATATATAAATTAAATTCTCTTCAATATCTTAAAACTCTTTAAATACATTAACTTAATTAAATTCATTAACATAATCCATCATTTTTCATTTTCCCTTATTTAAAATAGTTTAAGTTGAAAAAAAAATTCAGTTTTATACATAAATAGATTTATATAAACTTTAAATATATAAATTATATAATATTTATTATTAAAACTGAATTTTTTTTTTTGTGTCCACCCAAATCTCTTTTCCTGCGGGATACCATGGACCCCTTTTCATTTTTTTTTATGGATTACTTAAATAAAACATTCAACTTTACGTAAAATATTAAAATCAAATTAGTTTCGATGTATCTTATAACATAAATAAATGCATTTACATAATTATATAAATTAACTAAATTGATCATTTTAGTTTCCTCTCATATAATATAGATAAGGTTGAAAAAAAATTCAGTTTAATCTTAAATAACATAAAATAATTTTTAAATATATAAATTATGTAATGTATATTTTTAAAACTGAATGTTTTTTTTTTGTATCCACCCAAATCACATTTCTTGCAGGTGCCATGGATCTCTTCTCTTTTTCTTCTTGAAATTTACATAAAATGTATAAATTAAATTCGCTTCTAAAACTCTTATTTAAATACATTAACTTAATCGATCATTTTAATTTTCCCTTATTTAAAATAGTTTTAGTTAAAAAAAATATTCAGTTTTATTTTTAAATATCAATATATAATCTTTAAAAATATAAATTAGATAATGTTTATTTTTAAACTGAATGTTTTTTTTGTATCCACCCAAATCACATTTCTTGCGGGTACCATGGATCCCTTCTCTTTTTCTTCTTGAAATTTACATAAAATATATAAATTAAATTCTCTGCAATATCTTAAAACTCTTAAATAAATACATTAAATTAATTAAATGTATATACTTAATTGATGATCTTAATTTTTCCTTATTAAAAAAAGTATTTGTTGAAATAAAATTCAGTATTATACTTAAATTGCATTATATAATCTTAAAATATATAAATTTTATAATGTATATGAAATTATCAAACAGGATACATACGAAGAAGGCTGACTAGAGGATAGAAGAGTTTTGCAATGGCTGAGGAACATGATGTCTGGTCAGTTTTAATCTCTCATTAAATAAAATAGTTTTATTTAAAAAAAAAAAATTCAGTTTTATACTTAAATAGCATTATATAATCTTTAAATATATAAATTATATAATATTTATTATTAAAACTGAATTTTTTTTTTTGTGTCCACCCAAATCTCTTTTCCTGCGGGATACCATGGACCCCTTTCCATTTTTTTTTTGGATTATTTAAATTAAACATTCAACTTTACGTAAAATATTAAAATCATATTAATTTTGATGTATCTTATCACATAAATAAATACATTTACATAATTATATAAATTAACTAAATTGATCATTTTAGTTTCCTCTCATATAATATAGATAAGATTGAAAAAAAATTCAGCTTAATCTTAAATAACATAAAATAATTTTTAAATATATAAATTATGTAATGTACATTTTTAAAACTCAATTTTTTTTTTTGTATCCACTCAAATCACATTTCTTGCGGGTACCATGGATCCCTTCTCTTTTTCTTCTTGAAATTTACATAAAATATATAAATTAAATTCTCTTCAATATCTTAAAACTCTTTAAATACATTCACTTAATTAAATTCATTAACATAATCCATCATTTTTCATTTTCCCTTATTTAAAATAGTTTAAGTTGAAAAAAAAATTCAGTTTTATACATAAATAGATTTATATAAACTTTAAATATATAAATTATATAATATTTATTATTAAAACTGAATTTTTTTTTTGTGTCCACCCAAATCTCTTCTCCTGCGGGATACCATGGACCCCTTTCCATTTTTTTTTTGGATTATTTAAATGAAACATTCAACCTTACGTAAAATATTAAAATCAAATTAATTTCGATGTATCTTATCACATAAATAAATACATTTACATAATTATATAAATTAACTTAATTGATCATTTTAGTTTCCTCTCATATAATATAGATAAGGCTGAAAAAAAATTCAGTTAAATCTTAAATAACATTAAATAATTTTTAAATATTTTAACAATATACTGTATCTTTTTAAAACTGAATGTTTTTTTTGTATCCACTCAAATCACATTTCTTGCGGGTACCATGGATCCCTTCTCTTTTTCTTCTTGAAATTTACATAAAATATATAAATTAAATTCTCTTCAATATCTTAAAACTCTTTAAATACATTAACTTAATTAAATTCATTGACATAATCCATCATTTTTCATTTTCCCTTATTTAAAATAGTTTAAGTTGAAAAAAAAAATTCAGTTTTATACATAAATAGATTTATATAAACTTTAAATATATAAATTATATAATATTTATTATAAAAACTGAATTTTTTTTTTTGTGTCCACCCAAATCTCTTTTCCTGCGGGATACCATGGACCCCTTTCCATTTTTTTTTTGGATTATTTAAATGAAACATTCAACTTTACGTAAAATATTAAAATCAAATTAATTTTGATGTATCTTATCACATAAATAAATACATTTACATAATCATATAAATTAACTAAATTGATCATTTTAGTTTCCTCTCATATAAAATAGATAAGGTTGAAAAAAAATTCAGTTTAATCTTAAATAACATAAAATAATTTTTAAATATATAAATTATGTAATGTATATTTTTAAAACTGAATGTTTTTTTTTGTATCCACCCAAATCACATTTCTTGCAGGTGCCATGGATCTCTTCTCTTTTTCTTCTTGAAATTTACATAAAATGTATAAATTAAATTCGCTACTAAAACTCTTATTTAAATACATTAACTTAATCGATCATTTTAATTTTCCCTTATTTAAAATAGTTTTAGTTAAAAAAAATATTCAGTTTTATTTTTAAATATCAATATATAATCTTTAAAAATATAAATTAGATAATGTTTATTTTTAAACTGAATGTTTTTTTTGTATCCACCCAAATCACATTTCTTGCGGGTACCATGGATCCCTTCTCTTTTTCTTCTTGAAATTTACATAAAATATATAAATTAAATTCTCTGCAATATCTTAAAACTCTTAAATAAATACATTAAATTAATTAAATGTATATACTTAATTGATGATCTTAATTTTTCCTTATTAAAAAAAGTATTTGTTGAAATAAAATTCAGTATTATACTTAAATTGCATTATATAATCTTAAAATATATAAATTTTATAATGTATATGAAATTATCAAACAGGATACATACGAAGAAGGCTGACTAGAGGATAGAAGAGTTTTGCAATGGCTGAGGAACATGATGTCTGGTCAGTTTTAATCTCTCATTAAATAAAATAGTTTTATTTAAAAAAAAAAAATTCAGTTTTATACTTAAATAGAATTATATAATCTTTAAATATATAAATTATATAATATTTATTATTAAAACTGAATTTTTTTTTTTGTGTCCACCCAAATCTCTTTTCCTGCGGGATACCATGGACCCCTTTCCATTTTTTTTTTGGATTATTTAAATTAAACATTCAACTTTACGTAAAATATTAAAATCAAATTAGTTTCGATGTATCTTATAACATAAATAAATGCATTTACATAATTATATATATTAACTTAATCAATCATTTTAGTTTCCCCTCGCATAATATAGATTAGGTTGAAAAAAAATTCAGTTTAAACTTAAATTACATGACATAATTTTTAAAAATATAAATTAGATAATGTATATTTTTAAACTGAATGTTTTTTTTGTATCCACCCATATCACATTTCTTGCGGGTACCATGGATCCCTTCTCTTTTTCTTCTTGAAATTTACATAAAATATATAAATTAAATTCTCTTCAATATCTTAAAACTCTTTAAATACATTAACTTAATTAAATTCATTAACATAATCCATCATTTTTCATTTTCCCTTATTTAAAATAGTTTAAGTTGAAAAAAAAAATTCAGTTTTATACATAAATAGATTTATATAAACTTTAAATATATAAATTATATAATATTTATTATAAAAACTGAATTTTTTTTTTTGTGTCCACCCAAATCTCTTTTCCTGCGGGATACCATGGACCCCTTTCCATTTTTTTTTTTGGATTATTTAAATGAAACATTCAACTTTACGTAAAATATTAAAATCAAATTAATTTTGATGTATCTTATCACATAAATAAATACATTTACATAATTATATAAATTAACTTAATCAATCATTTTAGTTTCCCCTCGCATAATATAGATTAGGTTGAAAAAAAATTCAGTTTAAACTTAAATTACATGATATAATTTTTAAATATATAAATTATATAATGTATACTTTTATAACTGAATGTTTTTTTTGTATCCACCCATATCACATTTCTTGCGGGTACCATGGATCCCATCTCTTTTTCTTCTTGAAATTTACATAAAATATATAAATTAAATTCTCTTCAATATCTTAAAACTCTTTAAATACATTAACTTAATTAAATTCATTAACATAATCCATCATTTTTCATTTTCCCTTATTTAAAATAGTTTAAGTTGAAAAAAAAATTCAGTTTTATACATAAATAGATTTATATAAACTTTAAATATATAAATTATATAATATTTATTATTAAAACTGAATTTTTTTTTTTGTGTCCACCCAAATCTCTTTTCCTGCGGGATACCATGGACCCCTTTTCATTTTTTTTTATGGATTACTTAAATAAAACATTCAACTTTACGTAAAATATTAAAATCAAATTAGTTTCGATGTATCTTATAACATAAATAAATGCATTTACATAATTATATAAATTAACTAAATTGATCATTTTAGTTTCCTCTCATATAATATAGATAAGGTTGAAAAAAAATTCAGTTTAATCTTAAATAACATAAAATAATTTTTAAATATATAAATTATGTAATGTATATTTTTAAAACTGAATGTTTTTTTTTGTATCCACCCAAATCACATTTCTTGCAGGTGCCATGGATCTCTTCTCTTTTTCTTCTTGAAATTTACATAAAATGTATAAATTAAATTCGCTTCTAAAACTCTTATTTAAATACATTAACTTAATCGATCATTTTAATTTTCCCTTATTTAAAATAGTTTTAGTTAAAAAAAATATTCAGTTTTATTTTTAAATATCAATATATAATCTTTAAAAATATAAATTAGATAATGTTTATTTTTAAACTGAATGTTTTTTTTGTATCCACCCAAATCACATTTCTTGCGGGTACCATGGATCCCTTCTCTTTTTCTTCTTGAAATTTACATAAAATATATAAATTAAATTCTCTGCAATATCTTAAAACTCTTAAATAAATACATTAAATTAATTAAATGTATATACTTAATTGATGATCTTAATTTTTCCTTATTAAAAAAAGTATTTGTTGAAATAAAATTCAGTATTATACTTAAATTGCATTATATAATCTTAAAATATATAAATTTTATAATGTATATGAAATTATCAAACAGGATACATACGAAGAAGGCTGACTAGAGGATAGAAGAGTTTTGCAATGGCTGAGGAACATGATGTCTGGTCAGTTTTAATCTCTCATTAAATAAAATAGTTTTATTTAAAAAAAAAAAATTCAGTTTTATACTTAAATAGCATTATATAATCTTTAAATATATAAATTATATAATATTTATTATTAAAACTGAATTTTTTTTTTTGTGTCCACCCAAATCTCTTTTCCTGCGGGATACCATGGACCCCTTTCCATTTTTTTTTTGGATTATTTAAATTAAACATTCAACTTTACGTAAAATATTAAAATCATATTAATTTTGATGTATCTTATCACATAAATAAATACATTTACATAATTATATAAATTAACTAAATTGATCATTTTAGTTTCCTCTCATATAATATAGATAAGATTGAAAAAAAATTCAGCTTAATCTTAAATAACATAAAATAATTTTTAAATATATAAATTATGTAATGTACATTTTTAAAACTCAATTTTTTTTTTTGTATCCACTCAAATCACATTTCTTGCGGGTACCATGGATCCCTTCTCTTTTTCTTCTTGAAATTTACATAAAATATATAAATTAAATTCTCTTCAATATCTTAAAACTATTTAAATACATTAACTTAATTAAATTCATTAACATAATCCATCATTTTTCATTTTCCCTTATTTAAAATAGTTTAAGTTGAAAAAAAAATTCAGTTTTATACATAAATAGATTTATATAAACTTTAAATATATAAATTATATAATATTTATTATTAAAACTGAATTTTTTTTTTTGTGTCCACCCAAATCTCTTTTCCTGCGGGATACCATGGACCCCTTTCCATTTTTTTTTTGGATTATTTAAATTAAACATTCAACTTTACGTAAAATATTAAAATCAAATTAGTTTCGATGTATCTTATAACATAAATAAATGCATTTACATAATTATATATATTAACTTAATCAATCATTTTAGTTTCCCCTCGCATAATATAGATTAGGTTGAAAAAAAATTCAGTTTAAACTTAAATTACATGATAGAATTTTTAAAAATATAAATTAGATAATGTATATTTTTAAACTGAATGTTTTTTTTGTATCCACCCATATCACATTTCTTGCGGGTACCATGGATCCCTTCTCTTTTTCTTCTTGAAATTTACATAAAATATATAAATTAAATTCTCTTCAATATCTTAAAACTCTTAAATAAATACATTAAATTAATTAAATGTGTTAACTTAATTGATCATTTTAATTTTTCCTTATTAAAAAAAGTATTTGTTGAAATAAAATTCAGTATTATACTTAAATTGCATTATATAATCTTAAAATATATAAATTATATAATGTATATAAAATTATCAAACAGGATACATACGAAGAAGGCCGACTAGAGGATAGAAGAGTTTTGCAATGCATGAGGAACATGATGTCTGGTCAGTTTTAATCTCTCATTAAATAAAATAGTTTTAGTTAAAAAAAAAAATTCAGTTTTATACTTAAATAGCATTATATAATCTTTAAATATATAAATTATATAATATTTATTATTAAAACTGAATTTTTTTTTTTTGTGTCCACCCAAATCTCTTTTCCTGCGGGATACCATGGACCCCTTTTCATTTTTTTTTATGGATTACTTAAATTAAACATTCAACTTTACGTAAAATATTAAAATCAAATTAGTTTCGATGTATCTTATAATATAAATAAATACATTTACATAATTATATAAATTAACTTAATTGATCATTTTAGTTTCCTCTCATATAATATAGATAAGATTGAAAAAAAATTCAGTTTTATTTTTAAATATCATTATATAATCTTTAAATATATAAATTATTTAATGTATATTTTTAAAACTGTATGTTTTTTTTTGTATCCACTCAAATCACATTTCTTGCGGGTACCATGGATCCCTTCTCTTTTTCTTCTTGAAATTTACATAAAATATATAAATTAAATTCTCTTCTAAAACTCTTATTTAAATACATTAACTAAATCGATCATTTTAATTTTCCCTTATTTAAAATAGTTTTAGTTAAAAAAAAATTCAGTTTTATTTTTAAATATCAATATATAATCTTAAAAATATAAATTAGATAATGTATATTTTTAAACTGAATGTTTTTTTTGTATCCACCCAAATCACATTTCTTGCGGGTACCATGGATCCCTTCTCTTTTTCTTCTTGAAATTTACATAAAATATATAAATTAAATTCTCTTCAATATCTTAAAACTCTTTAAATACATTAACTTAATTAAATTCATTAACATAATCCATCATTTTTCATTTTCCCTTATTTAAAATAGTTAAAGTTGAAAAAAAAAATTCAGTTTTATACATAAATAGATTTATATAAACTTTAAATATATAAATTATATAATATTTATTATAAAAACTGAATTTTTTTTTTTGTGTCCACCCAAATCTCTTTTCCTGCGGGATACCATGGACCCCTTTCCATTTTTTTTTTTGGATTATTTAAATGAAACATTCAACTTTACGTAAAATATTAAAATCAAATTAATTTTGATGTATCTTATCACATAAATAAATACATTTACATAATTATATAAATTAACTAAATTGATCATTTTAGTTTCCTCTCATATAATATAGATAAGGTTGAAAAAAAATTAAGTTTAATCTTAAATAACATAAAATAATTTTTAAATATATAAATTATGTAATGTATATTTTTAAAACTGAATGTTATTTTTTGTATCCACCCAAATCACATTTCTTGCAGGTGCCATGGATCCCTTCTCTTTTTCTTCTTGAAATTTACATAAAATGTATAAATTAAATTCCCTTCTAAAACTCTTATTTAAATACATTAACTTAATCGATCATTTTAATTTTCCCTTATTTAAAATAGTTTTAGTTAAAAAAAAGTTCAGTTTTATTTTTAAATATCAATATATAATCTTTAAAAATATAAATTAGATAATGTATATTTTTAAACTGAATGTTTTTTTTGTATCCACCCAAATCACATTTCTTGTGGGTACCATGGATCCCTTCTCTTTTTCTTCTTGAAATTTACATAAAATATATAAATTATATTCTCTTCAATATCTTAAAACTCTTAAATAAATACATTAAATTAATTAAATGTATTAACTTAATTGATCATTTTAATTTTTCCTTATTAAAAAAAGTATTTGTTGAAATAAAATTCAGTATTATACTTAAATTGCATTATATAATCTTAAAATATATAAATTATATAATGTATATAAAATTATCAAACAGGATACATACGAAGAAGGCCGACTAGAGGATAGAAGAGTTTTGCAATGCATGAGGAACATGATGTCTGGTCAGTTTTAATCTCTCATTAAATAAAATAGTTTTAGTTAAAAAAAAAAATTCAGTTTTATACTTAAATAGCATTATATAATCTTTAAATATATAAATTATATAATATTTATTATTAAAACTAAATTTTTTTTTTTTGTGTCCACCCAAATCTCTTTTCCTGCGGGATACCATGGACCCCTTTTCATTTTTTTTTATGGATTACTTATATTAAACATTCAACTTTACGTAAAATATTAAAATCAAATTAGTTTCGATGTATCTTATAATATAAATAAATACATTTACATAATTATATAAATTAACTTAATTGATCATTTTAGTTTCCTCTCATATAATATAGATAAGATTGAAAAAAAATTCAGTTTTATTTTTAAATATCATTATATAATCTTTAAATATATAAATTATTTAATGTATATTTTTAAAACTGAATGTTTTTTTTTGTATCCACTCAAATCACATTTCTTGCGGGTACCATGGATCCCTTCTCTTTTTCTTCTTGAAATTTACATAAAATGTATAAATTAAATTCCCTTCTAAAACTCTTATTTAAATACATTAACTTAATCGATCATTTTAATTTTCCCTTATTTAAAATAGTTTTAGTTAAAAAAAAGTTCAGTTTTATTTTTAAATATCAATATATAATCTTTAAAAATATAAATTAGATAATGTATATTTTTAAACTGAATGTTTTTTTTGTATCCACCCAAATCACATTTCTTGTGGGTACCATGGATCCCTTCTCTTTTTCTTCTTGAAATTTACATAAAATATATAAATTATATTCTCTTCAATATCTTAAAACTCTTAAATAAATACATTAAATTAATTAAATGTATTAACTTAATTGATCATTTTAATTTTTCCTTATTAAAAAAAGTATTTGTTGAAATAAAATTCAGTATTATACTTAAATTGCATTATATAATCTTAAAATATATAAATTATATAATGTATATAAAATTATCAAACAGGATACATACGAAGAAGGCCGACTAGAGGATAGAAGAGTTTTGCAATGCATGAGGAACATGATGTCTGGTCAGTTTTAATCACTCATTAAATAAAATAGTTTTAGTTAAAAAAAAAAATTCAGTTTTATACTTAAATAGCATTATATAATCTTTAAATATATAAATTATATAATATTTATTATTAAAACTAAATTTTTTTTTTTTGTGTCCACCCAAATCTCTTTTCCTGCGGGATACCATGGACCCCTTTTCATTTTTTTTTATGGATTACTTAAATTAAACATTCAACTTTACGTAAAATATTAAAATCAAATTAGTTTCGATGTATCTTATAATATAAATAAATACATTTACATAATTATATAAATTAACTTAATTGATCATTTTAGTTTCCTCTCATATAATATAGATAAGATTGAAAAAAAATTCAGTTTTATTTTTAAATATCATTATATAATCTTTAAATATATAAATTATTTAATGTATATTTTTAAAACTGAATGTTTTTTTTTGTATCCACTCAAATCACATTTCTTGCGGGTACCATGGATCAATTCTCTTTTTCTTCTTGAAATTTACATAAAATATATAAATTAAATTCTCTTCAATATCTTAAAACTCTTTAAATACATTAACTTAATTAAATTCATTAACATAATCCATCATTTTTCATTTTCCCTTATTTAAAATAGTTTAAGTTGAAAAAAAAATTCAGTTTTATACATAAATAGATTTTTTAAACTTTAAATATATAAATTATATAATATTTATTATTAAAACTGAATTTTTTTTTTTGTGTCCACCCAAATCTCTTTTCCTGCGGGATACCATGGACCCCTTTCCATTTTTTTTTTGGATTATTTAAATGAAACATTCAACTTTACGTAAAATATTAAAATCAAATTAATTTCGATGTATCTTATCACATAAATAAATACATTTACATAATTATATAAATTAACTTAATTGATCATTTTAGTTTCCTCTCATATAATATAGATAAGGCTGAAAAAAAATTCAGTTAAATCTTAAATAACATTAAATAATTTTTAAATATTTTAACAATATACTGTATCTTTTTAAAACTGAATGTTTTTTTTGTATCCACTCAAATCACATTTCTTGCGGGTACCATGGATCCCTTCTCTTTTTCTTCTTGAAATTTACATAAAATATATAAATTAAATTCTCTTCAATATCTTAAAACTCTTTAAATACATTAACTTAATTAAATTCATTGACATAATCCATCATTTTTCATTTTCCCTTATTTAAAATAGTTTAAGTTGAAAAAAAAAATTCAGTTTTATACATAAATAGATTTATATAAACTTTAAATATATAAATTATATAATATTTATTATAAAAACTGAATTTTTTTTTTTGTGTCCACCCAAATCTCTTTTCCTGCGGGATACCATGGACCCCTTTCCATTTTTTTTTTGGATTATTTAAATGAAACATTCAACTTTACGTAAAATATTAAAATCAAATTAATTTTGATGTATCTTATCACATAAATAAATACATTTACATAATCATATAAATTAACTAAATTGATCATTTTAGTTTCCTCTCATATAATATAGATAAGGTTGAAAAAAAATTAAGTTTAATCTTAAATAACATAAAATAATTTTTAAATATATAAATTATGTAATGTATATTTTTAAAACTGAATGTTTTTTTTTGTATCCACCCAAATCACATTTCTTGCAGGTGCCATGGATCCCTTCTCTTTTTCTTCTTGAAATTTACATAAAATGTATAAATTAAATTCCCTTCTAAAACTCTTATTTAAATACATTAACTAAATCGATCATTTTAATTTTCCCTTATTTAAAATAGTTTTAGTTAAAAAAAAATTCAGTTTTATTTTTAAATATCAATATATAATCTTAAAAATATAAATTAGATAATGTATATTTTTAAACTGAATGTTTTTTTTGTATCCACCCAAATCACATTTCTTGCGGGTACCATGGATCCCTTCTCTTTTTCTTCTTGAAATTTACATAAAATATATAAATTAAATTCTCTTCAATATCTTAAAACTCTTTAAATACATTAACTTAATTAAATTCATTGACATAATCCATCATTTTTCATTTTCCCTTATTTAAAATAGTTTAAGTTGAAAAAAAAAATTCAGTTTTATACATAAATAGATTTATATAAACTTTAAATATATAAATTATATAATATTTATTATTAAAACTGATTTTTTTTTTTTTGTGTCCACCCAAATCTCTTTTCCTGCGGGATACCATGGACCCCTTTCCATTTCTTTTTTGGATTATTTAAATGAAACATTCAACTTTACGTAAAATATTAAAATCAAATTAATTTTGATGTATCTTATCACATAAATAAATACATTTACATAATAATATAAATTAACTAAATTGATCATTTTAGTTTCCTCTCATATAATATAGATAAGGTTGAAAAAAAATTAAGTTTAATCTTAAATAACATAAAATAATTTTTAAATATATAAATTATGTAATGTATATTTTTAAAACTGAATGTTTTTTTTTGTATCCACCCAAATCACATTTCTTGCAGGTGCCATGGATCCCTTCTCTTTTTCTTCTTGAAATTTACATAAAATGTATAAATTAAATTCCCTTCTAAAACTCTTATTTAAATACATTAACTAAATCGATCATTTTAATTTTCCCTTATTTAAAATAGTTTTAGTTAAAAAAAAATTCAGTTTTATTTTTAAATATCAATATATAATCTTTAAAAATATAAATTAGATAATGTATATTTTTAAACTGAATGTTTTTTTTGTATCCACCCATATCACATTTCTTGCGGGTACCATGGATCCCTTCTCTTTTTCTTCTTGAAATTTACATAAAATATATAAATTAAATTCTCTTCAATATCTTAAAACTCTTTAAATACATTAACTTAATTAAATTCATTAACATAATCCATCATTTTTCATTTTCCCTTATTTAAAATAGTTTAAGTTGAAAAAAAAAATTCAGTTTTATACATAAATAGATTTATATAAACTTTAAATATATAAATTATATAATATTTATTATAAAAACTGAATTTTTTTTTTTGTGTCCACCCAAATCTCTTTTCCTGCGGGATACCATGGACCCCTTTTAATTTTTTTTTTGGATTATTTAAATGAAACATTCAACTTTACGTAAAATATTAAAATCAAATTAATTTTGATGTATCTTATCACATAAATAAATACATTTTCATAATTATATAAATTAACTAAATTGATCATTTTAGTTTCCTCTCATATAATATAGATAAGGTTGAAAAAAAATTAAGTTTAATCTTAAATAACATAAAATAATTTTTAAATATATAAATTATGTAATGTATATTTTTAAAACTGAATGTTATTTTTTGTATCCACCCAAATCACATTTCTTGCAGGTGCCATGGATCCCTTCTCTTTTTCTTCTTGAAATTTACATAAAATGTATAAATTAAATTCCCTTCTAAAACTCTTATTTAAATACATTAACTTAATCGATCATTTTAATTTTCCCTTATTTAAAATAGTTTTAGTTAAAAAAAAGTTCAGTTTTATTTTTAAATATCAATATATAATCTTTAAAAATATAAATTAGATAATGTATATTTTTAAACTGAATGTTTTTTTTGTATCCACCCAAATCACATTTCTTGTGGGTACCATGGATCCCTTCTCTTTTTCTTCTTGAAATTTACATAAAATATATAAATTATATTCTCTTCAATATCTTAAAACTCTTAAATAAATACATTAAATTAATTAAATGTATTAACTTAATTGATCATTTTAATTTTTCCTTATTAAAAAAAGTATTTGTTGAAATAAAATTCAGTATTATACTTTAATTGCATTATATAATCTTAAAATATATAAATTATATAATGTATATAAAATTATCAAACAGGATACATACGAAGAAGGCCGACTAGAGGATAGAAGAGTTTTGCAATGCATGAGGAACATGATGTCTGGTCAGTTTTAATCTCTCATTAAATAAAATAGTTTTAGTTAAAAAAAAAAATTCAGTTTTATACTTAAATAGCATTATATAATCTTTAAATATATAAATTATATAATATTTATTATTAAAACTAAATTTTTTTTTTTTTGTGTCCACCCAAATCTCTTTTCCTGCGGGATACCATGGACCCCTTTTCATTTTTTTTTATGGATTACTTAAATTAAACATTCAACTTTACGTAAAATATTAAAATCAAATTAGTTTCGATGTATCTTATAATATAAATAAATACATTTACATAATTATATAAATTAACTTAATTGATCATTTTAGTTTCCTCTCATATAATATAGATAAGATTGAAAAAAAATTCAGTTTTATTTTTAAATATCATTAATATAAATATCATATATAAATTATTTAATGTATATTTTTAAAACTGAATGTTTTTTTTTGTATCCACTCAAATCACATTTCTTGCGGGTACCATGGATCCCTTCTCTTTTTCTTCTTGAAATTTACATAAAATATATAAATTAAATTCTCTTCAATATCTTAAAACTCTTTAAATACATTAACTTAATTAAATTCATTAACATAATCCATCATTTTTCATTTTCCCTTATTTAAAATAGTTTAAGTTGAAAAAAAAATTCAGTTTTATACATAAATAGATTTATATAAACTTTAAATATATAAATTATATAATATTTATTATTAAAACTGAATTTTTTTTTTGTGTCCACCCAAATCTCTTTTCCTGCGGGATACCATGGACCCCTTTCCATTTTTTTTTTGGATTATTTAAATGAAACATTCAACTTTACGTAAAATATTAAAATCAAATTAATTTCGATGTATCTTATCACATAAATAAATACATTTACATAATTATATAAATTAACTTAATTGATCATTTTAGTTTCCTCTCATATAATATAGATAAGGCTGAAAAAAAATTCAGTTAAATCTTAAATAACATTAAATAATTTTTAAATATTTTAACAATATACTGTATCTTTTTAAAACTGAATGTTTTTTTTGTATCCACTCAAATCACATTTCTTGCGGGTACCATGGATCCCTTCTCTTTTTCTTCTTGAAATTTACATAAAATATATAAATTAAATTCTCTTCAATATCTTAAAACTCTTTAAATACATTAACTTAATTAAATTCATTGACATAATCCATCATTTTTCATTTTCCCTTATTTAAAATAGTTTAAGTTGAAAAAAAAAATTCAGTTTTATACATAAATAGATTTATATAAACTTTAAATATATAAATTATATAATATTTATTATAAAAACTGAATTTTTTTTTTTGTGTCCACCCAAATCTCTTTTCCTGCGGGATACCATGGACCCCTTTCCATTTTTTTTTTGGATTATTTAAATGAAACATTCAACTTTACGTAAAATATTAAAATCAAATTAATTTTGATGTATCTTATCACATAAATAAATACATTTACATAATCATATAAATTAACTAAATTGATCATTTTAGTTTCCTCTCATATAATATAGATAAGGTTGAAAAAAAATTAAGTTTAATCTTAAATAACATAAAATAATTTTTAAATATATAAATTATGTAATGTATATTTTTAAAACTGAATGTTTTTTTTTGTATCCACCCAAATCACATTTCTTGCAGGTGCCATGGATCCCTTCTCTTTTTCTTCTTGAAATTTACATAAAATGTATAAATTAAATTCCCTTCTAAAACTCTTATTTAAATACATTAACTAAATCGATCATTTTAATTTTCCCTTATTTAAAATAGTTTTAGTTAAAAAAAAATTCAGTTTTATTTTTAAATATCAATATATAATCTTTAAAAATATAAATTAGATAATGTATATTTTTAAACTGAATGTTTTTTTTGTATCCACCCATATCACATTTCTTGCGGGTACCATGGATCCCTTCTCTTTTTCTTCTTGAAATTTACATAAAATATATAAATTAAATTCTCTTCAATATCTTAAAACTCTTTAAATACATTAACTTAATTAAATTCATTAACATAATCCATCATTTTTCATTTTCCCTTATTTAAAATAGTTTAAGTTGAAAAAAAAATTCAGTTTTATACATAAATAGATTTATATAAACTTTAAATATATAAATTATATAATATTTATTATAAAAACTGAATTTTTTTTTTTGTGTCCACCCAAATCTCTTTTCCTGCGGGATACCATGGACCCCTTTTAATTTTTTTTTTGGATTATTTAAATGAAACATTCAACTTTACGTAAAATATTAAAATCAAATTAATTTTGATGTATCTTATCACATAAATAAATACATTTACATAATTATATAAATTAACTAAATTGATCATTTTAGTTTCCTCTCATATAATATAGATAAGGTTGAAAAAAAATTAAGTTTAATCTTAAATAACATAAAATAATTTTTAAATATATAAATTATGTAATGTATATTTTTAAAACTGAATGTTATTTTTTGTATCCACCCAAATCACATTTCTTGCAGGTGCCATGGATCCCTTCTCTTTTTCTTCTTGAAATTTACATAAAATGTATAAATTAAATTCCCTTCTAAAACTCTTATTTAAATACATTAACTTAATCGATCATTTTAATTTTCCCTTATTTAAAATAGTTTTAGTTAAAAAAAAGTTCAGTTTTATTTTTAAATATCAATATATAATCTTTAAAAATATAAATTAGATAATGTATATTTTTAAACTGAATGTTTTTTTTGTATCCACCCAAATCACATTTCTTGTGGGTACCATGGATCCCTTCTCTTTTTCTTCTTGAAATTTACATAAAATATATAAATTATATTCTCTTCAATATCTTAAAACTCTTAAATAAATACATTAAATTAATTAAATGTATTAACTTAATTGATCATTTTAATTTTTCCTTATTAAAAAAAGTATTTGTTGAAATAAAATTCAGTATTATACTTAAATTGCATTATATAATCTTAAAATATATAAATTATATAATGTATATAAAATTATCAAACAGGATACATACGAAGAAGGCCGACTAGAGGATAGATGAGTTTTGCAATGCATGAGGAACATGATGTCTGGTCAGTTTTAATCTCTCATTAAATAAAATAGTTTTAGTTAAAAAAAAAAATTCAGTTTTATACTTAAATAGCATTATATAATCTTTAAATATATAAATTATATAATATTTATTATTAAAACTGAATTTTTTTTTTTGTGTCCACCCAAATCTCTTTTCCTGCGGGATACCATGGACCCCTTTTCATTTTTTTTTATGGATTACTTAAATTAAACATTCAACTTTACGTAAAATATTAAAATCAAATTAGTTTCGATGTATCTTATAATATAAATAAATACATTTACATAATTATATAAATTAACTTAATTGATCATTTTAGTTTCCTCTCATATAATATAGATAAGGTTGAAAAAAAATTAAGTTTAATCTTAAATAACATAAAATAATTTTTAAATATATAAATTATGTAATGTATATTTTTAAAACTGAATGTTTTTTTTTGTATCCACCCAAATCACATTTCTTGCAGGTGCCATGGATCCCTTCTCTTTTTCTTCTTGAAATTTACATAAAATGTATAAATTAAATTCCCTTCTAAAACTCTTATTTAAATACATTAACTAAATCGATCATTTTAATTTTCCCTTATTTAAAATAGTTTTAGTTAAAAAAAAATTCAGTTTTATTTTTAAATATCAATATATAATCTTTAAAAATATAAATTAGATAATGTATATTTTTAAACTGAATGTTTTTTTTGTATCCACCCATATCACATTTCTTGCGGGTACCATGGATCCCTTCTCTTTTTCTTCTTGAAATTTACATAAAATATATAAATTAAATTCTCTTCAATATCTTAAAACTCTTTAAATACATTAACTTAATTAAATTCATTAACATAATCCATCATTTTTCATTTTCCCTTATTTAAAATAGTTTAAGTTGAAAAAAAAAATTCAGTTTTATACATAAATAGATTTATATAAACTTTAAATATATAAATTATATAATATTTATTATAAAAACTGAATTTTTTTTTTTGTGTCCACCCAAATCTCTTTTCCTGCGGGATACCATGGACCCCTTTTAATTTTTTTTTTGGATTATTTAAATGAAACATTCAACTTTACGTAAAATATTAAAATCAAATTAATTTTGATGTATCTTATCACATAAATAAATACATTTACATAATTATATAAATTAACTAAATTGATCATTTTAGTTTCCTCTCATATAATATAGATAAGGTTGAAAAAAAATTAAGTTTAATCTTAAATAACATAAAATAATTTTTAAATATATAAATTATGTAATGTATATTTTTAAAACTGAATGTTATTTTTTGTATCCACCCAAATCACATTTCTTGCAGGTGCCATGGATCCCTTCTCTTTTTCTTCTTGAAATTTACATAAAATGTATAAATTAAATTCCCTTCTAAAACTCTTATTTAAATACATTAACTTAATCGATCATTTTAATTTTCCCTTATTTAAAATAGTTTTAGTTAAAAAAAAGTTCAGTTTTATTTTTAAATATCAATATATAATCTTTAAAAATATAAATTAGATAATGTATATTTTTAAACTGAATGTTTTTTTTGTATCCACCCAAATCACATTTCTTGTGGGTACCATGGATCCCTTCTCTTTTTCTTCTTGAAATTTACATAAAATATATAAATTATATTCTCTTCAATATCTTAAAACTCTTAAATAAATACATTAAATTAATTAAATGTATTAACTTAATTGATCATTTTAATTTTTCCTTATTAAAAAAAGTATTTGTTGAAATAAAATTCAGTATTATACTTAAATTGCATTATATAATCTTAAAATATATAAATTATATAATGTATATAAAATGATCAAACAGGATACATACGAAGAAGGCCGACTAGAGGATAGATGAGTTTTGCAATGCATGAGGAACATGATGTCTGGTCAGTTTTAATCTCTCATTAAATAAAATAGTTTTAGTTAAAAAAAAAAATTCAGTTTTATACTTAAATAGCATTATATAATCTTTAAATATATAAATTATATAATATTTATTATTAAAACTGAATTTTTTTTTTTTGTGTCCACCCAAATCTCTTTTCCTGCGGGATACCATGGACCCCTTTTCATTTTTTTTTATGGATTACTTAAATTAAACATTCAACTTTACGTAAAATATTAAAATCAAATTAGTTTCGATGTATCTTATAATATAAATAAATACATTTACATAATTATATAAATTAACTTAATTGATCATTTTAGTTTCCTCTCATATAATATAGATAAGATTGAAAAAAAATTCAGTTTTATTTTTAAATATCATTATATAATCTTTAAATATATAAATTATTTAATGTATATTTTTAAAACTGAATGTTTTTTTTTGTATCCACTCAAATCACATTTCTTGCGGGTACCATGGATCCCTTCTCTTTTTCTTCTTGAAATTTACATAAAATATATAAATTAAATTCTCTTCAATATCTTAAAACTCTTTAAATACATTAACTTAATTAAATTCATTAACATAATCCATCATTTTTCATTTTCCCTTATTTAAAATAGTTTAAGTTGAAAAAAAAATTCAGTTTTATACATAAATAGATTTATATAAACTTTAAATATATAAATTATATAATATTTATTATAAAAACTGAATTTTTTTTTTTGTGTCCACCCAAATCTCTTTTCCTGCGGGATACCATGGACCCCTTTCCATTTTTTTTTTGGATTATTTAAATGAAACATTCAACTTTACGTAAAATATTAAAATCAAATTAATTTTGATGTATCTTATCACATAAATAAATACATTTACATAATAATATAAATTAACTAAATTGATCATTTTAGTTTCCTCTCATATAATATAGATAAGGTTGAAAAAAAATTAAGTTTAATCTTAAATAACATAAAATAATTTTTAAATATATAAATTATGTAATGTATATTTTTAAAACTGAATGTTTTTTTTTGTATCCACCCAAATCACATTTCTTGCAGGTGCCATGGATCCCTTCTCTATTTCTTCTTGAAATTTACATAAAATGTATAAATTAAATTCCCTTCTAAAACTCTTATTTAAATACATTAACTAAATCGATCATTTTAATTTTCCCTTATTTAAAATAGTTTTAGTTAAAAAAAAATTCAGTTTTATTTTTAAATATCAATATATAATCTTTAAAAATATAAATTAGATAATGTATATTTTTAAACTGAATGTTTTTTTTGTATCCACCCATATCACATTTCTTGCGGGTACCATGGATCCCTTCTCTTTTTCTTCTTGAAATTTACATAAAATATATAAATTAAATTCTCTTCAATATCTTAAAACTCTTTAAATACATTAACTTAATTAAATTCATTAACATAATCCATCATTTTTCATTTTCCCTTATTTAAAATAGTTTAAGTTGAAAAAAAAAATTCAGTTTTATACATAAATAGATTTATATAAACTTTAAATATATAAATTATATAATATTTATTATAAAAACTGAATTTTTTTTTTTGTGTCCACCCAAATCTCTTTTCCTGCGGGATACCATGGACCCCTTTTAATTTTTTTTTTGGATTATTTAAATGAAACATTCAACTTTACGTAAAATATTAAAATCAAATTAGTTTCGATGTATCTTATAATATAAATAAATACATTTACATAATTATATAAATTAACTTAATTGATCATTTTAGTTTCCTCTCATATAATATAGATAAGATTGAAAAAAAATTCAGTTTTATTTTTAAATATCATTATATAATCTTTAAATATATAAATTATTTAATGTATATTTTTAAAACTGAATGTTTTTTTTTGTATCCACTCAAATCACATTTCTTGCGGGTACCATGGATCCCTTCTCTTTTTCTTCTTGAAATTTACATAAAATGTATAAATTAAATTCCCTTCTAAAACTCTTATTTAAATACATTAACTAAATCGATCATTTTAATTTTCCCTTATTTAAAATAGTTTTAGTTAAAAAAAAATTCAGTTTTATTTTTAAATATCAATATATAATCTTTATAAATATAAATTAGATAATGTATATTTTTAAACTGAATGTTTTTTTTGTATCCACCCATATCACATTTCTTGCGGGTACCATGGATCCCTTCTCTTTTTCTTCTTGAAATTTACATAAAATATATAAATTAAATTCTCTTCAATATCTTAAAACTCTTTAAATACATTAACTTAATTAAATTCATTAACATAATCCATCATTTTTCATTTTCCCTTATTTAAAATAGTTTAAGTTGAAAAAAAAAATTCAGTTTTATACATAAATAGATTTATATAAACTTTAAATATATAAATTATATAATATTTATTATAAAAACTGAATTTTTTTTTTTGTGTCCACCCAAATCTCTTTTCCTGCGGGATACCATGGACCCCTTTTAATTTTTTTTTTGGATTATTTAAATGAAACATTCAACTTTACGTAAAATATTAAAATCAAATTAATTTTGATGTATCTTATCACATAAATAAATACATTTACATAATAATATAAATTAACTAAATTGATCATTTTAGTTTCCTCTCATATAATATAGATAAGGTTGAAAAAAAATTAAGTTTAATCTTAAATAACATAAAATAATTTTTAAATATATAAATTATGTAATGTATATTTTTAAAACTGAATGTTTTTTTTTGTATCCACCCAAATCACATTTCTTGCAGGTGCCATGGATCCCTTCTCTTTTTCTTCTTGAAATTTACATAAAATGTATAAATTAAATTCCCTTCTAAAACTCTTATTTAAATACATTAACTAAATCGATCATTTTAATTTTCCCTTATTTAAAATAGTTTTAGTTAAAAAAAAATTCAGTTTTATTTTTAAATATCAATATATAATCTTTAAAAATATAAATTAGATAATGTATATTTTTAAACTGAATGTTTTTTTTGTATCCACCCATATCACATTTCTTGCGGGTACCATGGATCCCTTCTCTTTTTCTTCTTGAAATTTACATAAAATATATAAATTAAATTCTCTTCAATATCTTAAAACTCTTTAAATACATTAACTTAATTAAATTCATTAACATAATCCATCATTTTTCATTTTCCCTTATTTAAAATAGTTTAAGTTGAAAAAAAAAATTCAGTTTTATACATAAATAGATTTATATAAACTTTAAATATATAAATTATATAATATTTATTATAAAAACTGAATTTTTTTTTTTTGTGTCCACCCAAATCTCTTTTCCTGCGGGATACCATGGACCCCTTTTAATTTTTTTTTTGGATTATTTAAATGAAACATTCAACTTTACGTAAAATATTAAAATCAAATTAATTTTGATGTATCTTATCACATAAATAAATACATTTACATAATTATATAAATTAACTAAATTGATCATTTTAGTTTCCTCTCATATAATATAGATAAGGTTGAAAAAAAATTAAGTTTAATCTTAAATAACATAAAATAATTTTTAAATATATAAATTATGTAATGTATATTTTTAAAACTGAATGTTATTTTTTGTATCCACCCAAATCACATTTCTTGCAGGTGCCATGGATCCCTTCTCTTTTTCTTCTTGAAATTTACATAAAATGTATAAATTAAATTCCCTTCTAAAACTCTTATTTAAATACATTAACTTAATCGATCATTTTAATTTTCCCTTATTTAAAATAGTTTTAGTTAAAAAAAAGTTCAGTTTTATTTTTAAATATCAATATATAATCTTTAAAAATATAAATTAGATAATGTATATTTTTAAACTGAATGTTTTTTTTGTATCCACCCAAATCACATTTCTTGTGGGTACCATGGATCCCTTCTCTTTTTCTTCTTGAAATTTACATAAAATATATAAATTATATTCTCTTCAATATCTTAAAACTCTTAAATAAATACATTAAATTAATTAAATGTATTAACTTAATTGATCATTTTAATTTTTCCTTATTAAAAAAAGTATTTGTTGAAATAAAATTCAGTATTATACTTAAATTGCATTATATAATCTTAAAATATATAAATTATATAATGTATATAAAATTATCAAACAGGATACATACGAAGAAGGCCGACTAGAGGATAGAAGAGTTTTGCAATGCATGAGGAACATGATCTCTGGTCAGTTTTAATCTCTCATTAAATAAAATAGTTTTAGTTAAAAAAAAAAATTCAGTTTTATACTTAAATAGCATTATATAATCTTTAAATATATAAATTATATAATATTTATTATTAAAACTGAATTTTTTTTTTTTGTGTCCACCCAAATCTCTTTTCCTGCGGGATACCATGGACCCCTTTTCATTTTTTTTTATGGATTACTTAAATTAAACATTCAACTTTACGTAAAATATTAAAATCAAATTAGTTTCGATGTATCTTATAATATAAATAAATACATTTACATAATTATATAAATTAACTTAATTGATCATTTTAGTTTCCTCTCATATAATATAGATAAGATTGAAAAAAAATTCAGTTTTATTTTTAAATATCATTATATAATCTTTAAATATATAAATTATTTAATGTATATTTTTAAAACTGAATGTTTTTTTTTGTATCCACTCAAATCACATTTCTTGCGGGTACCATGGATCCCTTCTCTTTTTCTTCTTGAAATTTACATAAAATATATAAATTAAATTCTCTTCAATATCTTAAAACTCTTTAAATACATTTACTTAATTAAATTCATTAACATAATCCATCATTTTTCATTTTCCCTTATTTAAAATAGTTTAAGTTGAAAAAAAAATTCAGTTTTATACATAAATAGATTTATATAAACTTTAAATATATAAATTATATAATATTTATTATAAAAACTGAATTTTTTTTTTTGTGTCCACCCAAATCTCTTTTCCTGCGGGATACCATGGACCCCTTTCAATTTTTTTTTTGGATTATTTAAATGAAACATTCAACTTTACGTAAAATATTAAAATCAAATTAATTTTGATGTATCTTATCACATAAATAAATACATTTACATAATAATATAAATTAACTAAATTGATCATTTTAGTTTCCTCTCATATAATATAGATAAGGTTGAAAAAAAATTAAGTTTAATCTTAAATAACATAAAATAATTTTTAAATATATAAATTATGTAATGTATATTTTTAAAACTGAATGTTTTTTTTTGTATCCACCCAAATCACATTTCTTGCAGGTGCCATGGATCCCTTCTCTTTTTCTTCTTGAAATTTACATAAAATGTATAAATTAAATTCTCTTCAATATCTTAAAACTCTTTAAATACATTAACTTAATTAAATTCATTAACATAATCCATCATTTTTCATTTTCCCTTATTTAAAATAGTTTAAGTTGAAAAAAAAATTCAGTTTTATACATAAATAGATTTATATAAACTTTAAATATATAAATTATATAATATTTATTATAAAAACTGAATTTTTTTTTTTGTGTCCACCCAAATCTCTTTTCCTGCGAGATACCATGGACCCCTTTCAATTTTTTTTTTGGATTATTTAAATGAAACATTCAACTTTACGTAAAATATTAAAATCAAATTAATTTTGATGTATCTTATCACATAAATAAATACATTTACATAATAATATAAATTAACTAAATTGATCATTTTAGTTTCCTCTCATATAATATAGATAAGGTTGAAAAAAAATTAAGTTTAATCTTAAATAACATAAAATAATTTTTAAATATATAAATTATGTAATGTATATTTTTAAAACTGAATGTTTTTTTTTGTATCCACCCAAATCACATTTCTTGCAGGTGCCATGGATCCCTTCTCTTTTTCTTCTTGAAATTTACATAAAATGTATAAATTAAATTCCCTTCTAAAACTCTTATTTAAATACATTAACTAAATCGATCATTTTAATTTTCCCTTATTTAAAATAGTTTTAGTTAAAAAAAAATTCAGTTTTATTTTTAAATATCAATATATAATCTTTAAAAATATAAATTAGATAATGTATATTTTTAAACTGAATGTTTTTTTTGTATCCACCCATATCACATTTCTTGCGGGTACCATGGATCCCTTCTCTTTTTCTTCTTGAAATTTACATAAAATATATAAATTAAATTCTCTTCAATATCTTAAAACTCTTTAAATACATTAACTTAATTAAATTCATTAACATAATCCATCATTTTTCATTTTCCCTTATTTAAAATAGTTTAAGTTGAAAAAAAAAATTCAGTTTTATACATAAATAGCTTTATATAAACTTTAAATATATAAATTATATAATATTTATTATAAAAACTGAATTTTTTTTTTTGTGTCCACCCAAATCTCTTTTCCTGCGGGATACCATGGACCCCTTTTAATTTTTTTTTTGGATTATTTAAATGAAACATTCAACTTTACGTAAAATATTAAAATCAAATTAATTTTGATGTATCTTATCACATAAATAAATACATTTACATAATTATATAAATTAACTAAATTGATCATTTTAGTTTCCTCTCATATAATATAGATAAGGTTGAAAAAAAATTAAGTTTAATCTTAAATAACATAAAATAATTTTTAAATATATAAATTATGTAATGTATATTTTTAAAACTGAATGTTATTTTTTGTATCCACCCAAATCACATTTCTTGCAGGTGCCATGGATCCCTTCTCTTTTTCTTCTTGAAATTTACATAAAATGTATAAATTAAATTCCCTTCTAAAACTCTTATTTAAATACATTAACTTAATCGATCATTTTAATTTTCCCTTATTTAAAATAGTTTTAGTTAAAAAAAAGTTCAGTTTTATTTTTAAATATCAATATATAATCTTTAAAAATATAAATTAGATAATGTATATTTTTAAACTGAATGTTTTTTTTTGTTTCCACCCAAATCACATTTCTTGTGGGTACCATGGATCCCTTCTCTTTTTCTTCTTGAAATTTACATAAAATATATAAATTATATTCTCTTCAATATCTTAAAACTCTTAAATAAATACATTAAATTAATTAAATGTATTAACTTAATTGATCATTTTAATTTTTCCTTATTAAAAAAAGTATTTGTTGAAATAAAATTCAGTATTATACTTAAATTGCATTATATAATCTTAAAATATATAAATTATATAATGTATATAAAATTATCAAACAGGATACATACGAAGAAGGCCGACTAGAGGATAGAAGAGTTTTGCAATGCATGAGGAACATGATGTCTGGTCAGTTTTAATCTCTCATTAAATAAAATAGTTTTAGTTAAAAAAAAAAATTCAGTTTTATACTTAAATAGCATTATATAATCTTTAAATATATAAATTATATAATATTTATTATTAAAACTGAATTTTTTTTTTTTGTGTCCACCCAAATCTCTTTTCCTGCGGGATACCATGGACCCCTTTTCATTTTTTTTTATGGATTACTTAAATTAAACATTCAACTTTACGTAAAATATTAAAATCAAATTAGTTTCGATGTATCTTATAATATAAATAAATACATTTACATAATTATATAAATTAACTTAATTGATCATTTTAGTTTCCTCTCATATAATATAGATAAGATTGAAAAAAAATTCAGTTTTATTTTTAAATATCATTATATAATCTTTAAATATATAAATTATTTAATGTATATTTTTAAAACTGAATGTTTTTTTTTGTATCCACTCAAATCACATTTCTTGCGGGTACCATGGATCCCTTCTCTTTTTCTTCTTGAAATTTACATAAAATATATAAATTAAATTCTCTTCAATATCTTAAAACTCTTTAAATACATTAACTTAATTAAATTCATTAACATAATCCATCATTTTTCATTTTCCCTTATTTAAAATAGTTTAAGTTGAAAAAAAAATTCAGTTTTATACATAAATAGATTTATATAAACTTTAAATATATAAATTATATAATATTTATTATAAAAACTGAATTTTTTTTTTTGTGTCCACCCAAATCTCTTTTCCTGCGGGATACCATGGACCCCTTTCAATTTTTTTTTTGGATTATTTAAATGAAACATTCAACTTTACGTAAAATATTAAAATCAAATTAATTTTGATGTATCTTATCACATAAATAAATACATTTACATAATAATATAAATTAACTAAATTGATCATTTTAGT
This sequence comes from Sipha maydis, assembly GCA_034509805.1. NCBI lineage: Eukaryota > Metazoa > Arthropoda > Insecta > Hemiptera > Aphididae > Sipha > Sipha maydis. Next base: position 28,171 of record JASXSY010000546.1, on the reverse strand, counting down.
TTCCTCTCATATAATATAGATAAGGTTGAAAAAAAATTAAGTTTAATCTTAAATAACATAAAATAATTTTTAAATATATAAATTATGTAATGTATATTTTTAAAACTGAATGTTTTTTTTTGTATCCACCCAAATCACATTTCTTGCAGGTGCCATGGATCCCTTCTCTTTTTCTTCTTGAAATTTACATAAAATGTATAAATTAAATTCCCTTCTAAAACTCTTATTTAAATACATTAACTAAATCGATCATTTTAATTTTCCCTTATTTAAAATAGTTTTAGTTAAAAAAAAATTCAGTTTTATTTTTAAATATCAATATATAATCTTTATAAATATAAATTAGATAATGTATATTTTTAAACTGAATGTTTTTTTTTGTATCCACCCATATCACATTTCTTGCGGGTACCATGGATCCCTTCTCTTTTTCTTCTTGAAATTTACATAAAATATATAAATTAAATTCTCTTCAATATCTTAAAACTCTTTAAATACATTAACTTAATTAAATTCATTAACATAATCCATCATTTTTCATTTTCCCTTATTTAAAATAGTTTAAGTTGAAAAAAAAAATTCAGTTTTATACATAAATAGATTTATATAAACTTTAAATATATAAATTATATAATATTTATTATAAAAACTGAATTTTTTTTTTTGTGTCCACCCAAATCTCTTTTCCTGCGGGATACCATTGACCCCTTTTAATTTTTTTTTTGGATTATTTAAATGAAACATTCAACTTTACGTAAAATATTAAAATCAAATTAATTTTGATGTATCTTATCACATAAATAAATACATTTACATAATTACATAAATTAACTAAATTGATCATTTTAGTTTCCTCTCATATAATATAGATAAGGTTGAAAAAAAATTAAGTTTAATCTTAAATAACATAAAATAATTTTTAAATATATAAATTATGTAATGTATATTTTTAAAACTGAATGTTATTTTTTGTATCCACCCAAATCACATTTCTTGCAGGTGCCATGGATCCCTTCTCTTTTTCTTCTTGAAATTTACATAAAATATATAAATTAAATTCTCTTCAATATCTTAAAACTCTTTAAATACATTAACTTAATTAAATTCATTAACATAATCCATCATTTTTCATTTTCCCTTATTTAAAATAGTTTAAGTTGAAAAAAAAATTCAGTTTTATACATAAATAGATTTATATAAACTTTAAATATATAAATTATATAATATTTATTATAAAAACTGAATTTTTTTTTTTGTGTCCACCCAAATCTCTTTTCCTGCGGGATACCATGGACCCCTTTCCATTTTTTTTTTGGATTATTTAAATGAAACATTCAACTTTACGTAAAATATTAAAATCAAATTAATTTTGATGTATCTTATCACATAAATAAATACATTTACATAACTATATAAATTAACTAAATTGATCATTTTAGTTTCCTCTCATATAATATAGATAAGGTTGAAAAAAAATTAAGTTTAATCTTAAATAACATAAAATAATTTTTAAATATATAAATTATGTAATGTATATTTTTAAAACTGAATGTTATTTTTTGTATCCACCCAAATCACATTTCTTGCAGGTGCCATGGATCCCTTCTCTTTTTCTTCTTGAAATTTATATAAAATGTATAAATTAAATTCCCTTCTAAAACTCTTATTTAAATACATTAACTTAATCGATCATTTTAATTTTCCCTTATTTAAAATAGTTTTAGTTAAAAAAAAGTTCAGTTTTATTTTTAAATATCAATATATAATCTTTAAAAATATAAATTAGATAATGTATATTTTTAAACTGAATGTTTTTTTTGTATCCACCCAAATCACATTTCTTGTGGGTACCATGGATCCCTTCTCTTTTTCTTCTTGAAATTTACATAAAATATATAAATTATATTCTCTTCAATATCTTAAAACTCTTAAATAAATACATTAAATTAATTAAATGTATTAACTTAATTGATCAATTTAATTTTTCCTTATTAAAAAAAGTATTTGTTGAAATAAAATTCAGTATTATACTTAAATTGCATTATATAATCTTAAAATATATAAATTATATAATGTATATAAAATTATCAAACAGGATACATACGAAGAAGGCCGACTAGAGGATAGAAGAGTTTTGCAATGCATGAGGAACATGATGTCTGGTCAGTTTTAATCTCTCATTAAATAAAATAGTTTTAGTTAAAAAAAAAAATTCAGTTTTATACTTAAATAGCATTATATAATCTTTAAATATATAAATTATATAATATTTATTATTAAAACTGAATTTTTTTTTTTTGTGTCCACCCAAATCTCTTTTCCTGCGGGATACCATGGACCCCTTTTCATTTTTTTTTATGGATTACTTAAATTAAACATTCAACTTTACGTAAAATATTAAAATCAAATTAGTTTCGATGTATCTTATAATATAAATAAATACATTTACATAATTATATAAATTAACTTAATTGATCATTTTAGTTTCCTCTCATATAATATAGATAAGATTGAAAAAAAATTCAGTTTTATTTTTAAATATCATTATATAATCTTTAAATATATAAATTATTTAATGTATATTTTTAAAACTGAATGTTTTTTTTTGTATCCACTCAAATCACATTTCTTGCGGGTACCATGGATCCCTTCTCTTTTTCTTCTTGAAATTTACATAAAATATATAAATTAAATTCTCTTCAATATCTTAAAACTCTTTAAATACATTAACTTAATTAAATTCATTAACATAATCCATCATTTTTCATTTTCCCTTATTTAAAATAGTTTAAGTTGAAAAAAAAATTCAGTTTTATACATAAATAGATTTATATAAACTTTAAATATATAAATTATATAATATTTATTATTAAAACTGAATTTTTTTTTTGTGTCCACCCAAATCTCTTTTCCTGCGGGATACCATGGACCCCTTTCCATTTTTTTTTTGGATTATTTAAATGAAACATTCAACTTTACGTAAAATATTAAAATCAAATTAATTTCGATGTATCTTATCACATAAATAAATACATTTACATAATTATATAAATTAACTTAATTGATCATTTTAGTTTCCTCTCATATAATATAGATAAGGTGGAAAAAAAATTCAGTTAAATCTTAAATAACATTAAATAATTTTTAAATATTTTAACAATATACTGTATCTTTTTAAAACTGAATGTTTTTTTTGTATCCACTCAAATCACATTTCTTGCGGGTACCATGGATCCCTTCTCTTTTTCTTCTTGAAATTTACATAAAATATATAAATTAAATTCTCTTCAATATCTTAAAACTCTTTAAATACATTAACTTAATTAAATTCATTAACATAATCCATCATTTTTCATTTTCCCTTATTTAAAATAGTTTAAGTTAAAAAAAAAATTCAGTTTTATACATAAATAGATTTATATAAACTTTAAATATATAAATTATATAATATTTATTATAAAAACTGAATTTTTTTTTTTGTGTCCACCCAAATCTCTTTTCCTGCGGGATACCATGGACCCCTTTCCATTTTTTTTTTGGATTATTTAAATGAAACATTCAACTTTACGTAAAATATTAAAATCAAATTAATTTCGATGTATCTTATCACATAAATAAATACATTTACATAATTATATAAATTAACTTAATTGATCATTTTAGTTTCCTCTCATATAATATAGATAAGGTGGAAAAAAAATTCAGTTAAATCTTAAATAACATTAAATAATTTTTAAATATTTTAACAATATACTGTATCTTTTTAAAACTGAATGTTTTTTTTGTATCCACTCAAATCACATTTCTTGCGGGTACCATGGATCCCTTCTCTTTTTCTTCTTGAAATTTACATAAAATATATAAATTAAATTCTCTTCAATATCTTAAAACTCTTTAAATACATTAACTTAATTAAATTCATTAACATAATCCATCATTTTTCATTTTCCCTTATTTAAAATAGTTTAAGTTAAAAAAAAAATTCAGTTTTATACATAAATAGATTTATATAAACTTTAAATATATAAATTATATAATATTTATTATAAAAACTGAATTTTTTTTTTTGTGTCCACCCAAATCTCTTTTCCTGCGGGATACCATGGACCCCTTTCCATTTTTTTTTTGGATTATTTAAATGAAACATTCAACTTTACGTAAAATATTAATATCAAATTAATTTTGATGTATCTTATCACATAAATAAATACATTTACATAATAATATAAATTAACTAAATTGATCATTTTAGTTTCCTCTCATATAATATAGATAAGGTTGAAAAAAAATTAAGTTTAATCTTAAATAACATAAAATAATTTTTAAATATATAAATTATGTAATGTATATTTTTAAAACTGAATGTTTTTTTTTGTATCCACCCAAATCACATTTCTTGCAGGTGCCATGGATCCCTTCTCTTTTTCTTCTTGAAATTTACATAAAATGTATAAATTAAATTCCCTTCTAAAACTCTTATTTAAATACATTAACTAAATCGATCATTTTAATTTTCCCTTATTTAAAATAGTTTTAGTTAAAAAAAAATTCAGTTTTATTTTTAAATATCAATATTTAATCTTTAAAAATATAAATTAGATAATGTATATTTTTAAACTGAATGTTTTTTTTTGTATCCACCCATATCACATTTCTTGCGGGTACCATGGATCCCTTCTCTTTTTCTTCTTGAAATTTACATAAAATATATAAATTAAATTCTCTTCAATATCTTAAAACTCTTTAAATACATTAACTTAAGGTCAGAGAAAAGCGATCCAAGGATTTCCAAGATGTTTGGTGTATAAAAAATGAGGATAAGAGAGTTTTAACAAATTATGAGGATGTGAAAAAAAGATGGAAAGAATATTTTGAGAAATTACTGAACGAGGAATATCCAAAAGAAGTTTTAGAGAGTATGTCATGGAATGAAGGATTGATTGGTCTAGTGGGCGAGGAGGAAGTGAGAGATGCGGTGAAGGCGATGAAAAAGAAAAAAGCGGTAGGACCAGATGGAGTACCTGTAGAGGTGTGGAAAATGTTAGGAGATGTAAGCATTGGGTGGTTGAAAAATCTTTTTAATAAGATACTGATAGAGGGAAAAATGCCAGAAGATTGGAGAAAGAGTTTTATTGTACCAATATTTAAAGGAAAAGGAGACATACAAGAATGTGGGAACTATAGAGGAATAAAGCTCATGAGTCATAGTATGAAGATCTGGGAAAAGATTATTGAGAAGAGGATAAGAAGTGAGACCTCGATATCAGGAAACCAGTTTGGTTTTATGCCAGGAAAATCGACAATGGAGCCATTATTTTGTGTTAGGCAATTAGTAGAGAAGTACAGAGAAAAGAATAAAAAACTATGCATGGTGTTTATAGATTTAGAAAAGGCGTATGACAGGGTGCCAAGGGAAGTTTTAAGATGGGCATTAATGAGGAAAAATGTCCCAAAAATGTATGTTAATTTGATCCAGGATATGTATGAAGGGTCGAGTACTAGTGTCAAGAGTCGGTGTGGAGTATCAGAAGGTTTCAGTATAGGAGTAGGTGTGCACCAGGGGTCAGCTCTAAGCCCCTACCTGTTCTCAGTGGTAATGGATGAGGTTTCAAAGGAGATACAGGGTGAGATACCATGGTGTATGATGTTTGCGGATGATATAGTTCTGATAGGAGAAAACCTAGAAGTTGTCAATAATAGGTTAAATGAGTGGAGGTTAGCCCTCGAAGAAAAGGGATTGAGAGTTAGTAGAAATAAAACTGAGTATATTGAGTATGATTTTGGACAAAGAGACCAAGAAGTTGAAGGAATGAGGAGACAACTGACAATAGATGGTGATGTGATAGGTGAAGTTGAGAGCTTTAAATACTTAGGATCTTTTGTTCAAAAGGACGGGGGCTTTGACATTGATGTAAAACATAGGATTAAGTGCGGGTGGATGAAATGGAGAGAAGCATCGGGCGTGTTATGCGATAAGAGAATTCCAATTAGGCTGAAAGGTAAATTTTATAAAAGTGTAGTGAGACCAACTATGCTGTATGGTTCAGAGTGTTGGGCGGTTAACAGGAGAATAGAACAAAGTATGAGTGTCGCGGAAATGAAAATGCTTAGATGGTTGAGTGGAGTGACAAGAGAAGATAGAATAAGGAATGAATACGTGAGAGGTAGTGTTGGTGTAGCGCCAATTGTGGACAAAATGAGAGAAAATAGGCTGAGATGGTTTGGGCATGTGATGAGGCGAGAGGAAACGAATGCAGTAAGAGTGGGTATGAAGATGGACGTTGAAGGGAAAAGAGGAAGAGGAAGACCAAAAAAGAGATGGTTGGAGACTTTGGAGAATGACATGAGGGCTGTCGGTGTGTGCAGAGGAGATGTGATTGACCGAGTAAAGTGGAGGTGTAGGACAAGGGTGGCCGACCCCAAATAGTTGGGAGGAAGGCGAAGTAGAAGAAGAAGAAGAAGAAGAAGAAATACATTAACTTAATTAAATTCATTAACATAATCCATCATTTTTCATTTTCCCTTATTTAAAATAGTTTAAGTTGAAAAAAAAAATTCAGTTTTATACATAAATAGATTTATATAAACTTTAAATATATAAATTATATAATATTTATTATAAAAACTGAATTTTTTTTTTTGTGTCCACCCAAATCTCTTTTCCTGCGGGATACCATGGACCCCTTTCCATTTTTTTTTTGGATTATTTAAATGAAACATTCAACTTTACGTAAAATATTAAAATCAAATTAATTTTGATGTATCTTATCACATAAATAAATACATTTACATAATTATATAAATTAACTAAATTGATCATTTTAGTTTCCTCTCATATAATATAGATAAGGTTGAAAAAAAATTAAGTTTTATCTTAAATAACATAAAATAATTTTTAAATATATAAATTATGTAATGTATATTTTTAAAACTGAATGTTATTTTTTGTATCCACCCAAACCACATTTCTTGCAGGTGCCATGGATCCCTTCTCTTTTTCTTCTTGAAATTTACATAAAATGTATAAATTAAATTCCCTTCTAAAACTCTTATTTAAATACATTAACTTAATCGATCATTTTAATTTTCCCTTATTTAAAATAGTTTTAGTTAAAAAAAAATTCAGTTTTATTTTTAAATATCAATATATAATCTTTAAAAATATAAATTAGATAATGTATATTTTTAAACTGAATGTTTTTTTTGTATCCACCCATATCACATTTCTTGCGGGTACCATGGATCCCTTCTATTTTTCTTCTTGAAATTTACATAAAATATATAAACTAAATTCTCTTCAATATCTTAAAACTCTTAAATAAATACATTAACTTAATTAAATTCATTAACATAATCCAACATTTTTCATTTTCCCTTATTTAAAATAGTTTAAGTTGAAAAAAAAATTCAGTATTATACTTAAATTGCATTATATAATCTTAAAATATATAAATTATATAATGTATATAAAATTATCAAACAGGATACATACGAAGAAGGCCGACTAGAGGATAGAAGAGTTTTGCAATGCATGAGGAACATGATGTCTGGTCAGTTTTAATCTCTCATTAAATAAAATAGTTTTAGTTAAAAAAAAAAATTCAGTTTTTTACTTAAATAGCATTATATAATCTTTAAATATATAAATTATATAATATTTATTATTAAAACTGAATTTTTTTTTTTTGTGTCCACCCAAATCTCTTTTCCTGCGGGATACCATGGACCCCTTTTCATTTTTTTTTATGGATTACTTAAATTAAACATTCAACTTTACGTAAAATATTAAAATCAAATTAGTTTCGATGTATCTTATAATATAAATAAATACATTTACATAATTATATAAATTAACTTAATTGATCATTTTAGTTTCCTCTCATATAATATAGATAAGATTGAAAAAAAATTCAGTTTTATTTTTAAATATCATTATATAATCTTTAAATATATAAATTATTTAATGTATATTTTTAAAACTGAATGTTTTTTTTTGTATCCACTCAAATCACATTTCTTGCGGGTACCATGGATCCCTTCTCTTTTTCTTCTTGAAATTTACATAAAATATATAAATTAAATTCTCTTCAATATCTTAAAACTCTTTAAATACATTAACTTAATTAAATTCATTAACATAATCCATCATTTTTCATTTTCCCTTATTTAAAATAGTTTAAGTTGAAAAAAAAATTCAGTTTTATACATAAATAGATTTATATAAACTTTAAATATATAAATTATATAATATTTATTATTAAAACTGAATTTTTTTTTTTGTGTCCACCCAAATCTCTTTTCCTGCGGGATACCATGGACCCCTTTCCATTTTTTTTTTGGATTATTTAAATGAAACATTCAACTTTACGTAAAATATTAAAATCAAATTAATTTCGATGTATCTTATCACATAAATAAATACATTTACATAATTATATAAATTAACTTAATTGATCATTTTAGTTTCCTCTCATATAATATAGATAAGGTTGAAAAAAAATTCAGTTAAATCTTAAATAACATTAAATAATTTTTAAATATTTTAACAATATACTGTATCTTTTTAAAACTGAATGTTTTTTTTGTATCCACTCAAATCACATTTCTTGCGGGTACCATGGATCCCTTCTCTTTTTCTTCTTGAAATTTACATAAAATATATAAATTAAATTCTCTTCAATATCTTAAAACTCTTTAAATACATTAACTTAATTAAATTCATTAACATAATCCATCATTTTTCATTTTCCCTTATTTAAAATAGTTTAAGTTGAAAAAAAAATTCAGTTTTATACATAAATAGATTTATATAAACTTTAAATATATAAATTATATAATATTTATTATAAAAACTGAATTTTTTTTTTTGTGTCCACCCAAATCTCTTTTCCTGCGGGATACCATGGACCCCTTTCCATTTTTTTTTTGGATTATTTAAATGAAACATTCAACTTTACGTAAAATATTAAAATCAAATTAATTTTGATGTATCTTATCACATAAATAAATACATTTACATAATAATATAAATTAACTAAATTGATCATTTTAGTTTCCTCTCATATAATATAGATAAGGTTGAAAAAAAATTAAGTTTAATCTTAAATAACATAAAATAATTTTTAAATATATAAATTATGTAATGTATATTTTTAAAACTGAATGTTTTTTTTTGTATCCACCCAAATCACATTTCTTGCAGGTGCCATGGATCCCTTCTCTTTTTCTTCTTGAAATTTACATAAAATGTATAAATTAAATTCCCTTCTAAAACTCTTATTTAAATACATTAACTAAATCGATCATTTTAATTTTCCCTTATTTAAAATAGTTTTAGTTAAAAAAAAATTCAGTTTTATTTTTAAATATCAATATATAATCTTTAAAAATATAAATTAGATAATGTATATTTTTAAACTGAATGTTTTTTTTGTATCCACCCATATCACATTTCTTGCGGGTACCATGGATCCCTTCTCTTTTTCTTCTTGAAATTTACATAAAATATATAAATTAAATTCTCTTCAATATCTTAAAACTCTTTAAATACATTAACTTAATTAAATTCATTAACATAATCCATCATTTTTCATTTTCCCTTATTTAAAATAGTTTAAGTTGAAAAAAAAAATTCAGTTTTATACATAAATAGATTTATATAAACTTTAAATATATAAATTATATAATATTTATTATAAAAACTGAATTTTTTTTTTTGTGTCCACCCAAATCTCTTTTCCTGCGGGATACCATGGACCCCTTTCCATTTTTTTTTTGGATTATTTAAATGAAACATTCAACTTTACGTAAAATATTAAAATCAAATTAATTTCGATGTATCTTATCACATAAATAAATACATTTACATAATTATATAAATTAACTTAATTGATCATTTTAGTTTCCTCTCATATAATATAGATAAGGTTGAAAAAAAATTAAGTTTAATCTTAAATAACATAAAATAATTTTTAAATATATAAATTATGTAATGTATATTTTTAAAACTGAATGTTATTTTTTGTATCCACCCAAATCACATTTCTTGCAGGTGCCATGGATCCCTTCTCTTTTTCTTCTTGAAATTTACATAAAATGTATAAATTAAATTCCCTTCTAAAACTCTTATTTAAATACATTAACTTAATCGATCATTTTAATTTTCCCTTATTTAAAATAGTTTTAGTTAAAAAAAAATTCAGTTTTATTTTTAAATATCAATATATAATCTTTAAAAATATAAATTAGATAATGTATATTTTTAAACTGAATGTTTTTTTTGTATCCACCCAAATCACATTTCTTGTGGGTACCATGGATCCCTTCTCTTTTTCTTCTTGAAATTTACATAAAATATATAAATTATATTCTCTTCAATATCTTAAAACTCTTAAATAAATACATTAAATTAATTAAATGTGTTAACTTAATTGATCATTTTAATTTTTCCTTATTAAAAAAAGTATTTGTTGAAATAAAATTCAGTATTATACTTAAATTGCATTATATAATCTTAAAATATATAAATTATATAATGTATATAAAATGATCAAACAGGATACATACGAAGAAGGCCGACTAGAGGATAGAAGAGTTTTGCAATGCATGAGGAACATGATGTCTGGTCAGTTTTAATCTCTCATTAAATAAAATAGTTTTAGTTAAAAAAAAAAATTCAGTTTTATACTTAAATAGCATTATATAATCTTTAAATATATAAATTATATAATATTTATTATTAAAACTGAATTTTTTTTTTTTGTGTCCACCCAAATCTCTTTTCCTGCGGGATACCATGGACCCCTTTTCATTTTTTTTTATGGATTACTTAAATTAAACATTCAACTTTACGTAAAATATTAAAATCAAATTAGTTTCGATGTATCTTATAACATAAATAAATACATTTACATAATTATATAAATTAACTTAATTGATCATTTTAGTTTCCTCTCATATAATATAGATAAGATTGAAAAAAAATTCAGTTTTATTTTTAAATATCAATATATAATCTTTAAAAATATAAATTAGATAATGTATATTTTTAAACTGAATGTTTTTTTTGTATCCACCCATATCACATTTCTTGCGGGTACCATGGATCCCTTCTCTTTTTCTTCTTGAAATTTACATAAAATATATAAATTAAATTCTCTTCAATATCTTAAAACTCTTTAAATACATTAACTTAATTAAATTCATTAACATAATCCATCATTTTTCATTTTCCCTTATTTAAAATAGTTTAAGTTGAAAAAAAAAATTCAGTTTTATACATAAATAGATTTATATAAACTTTAAATATATAAATTATATAATATTTATTATAAAAACTGAATTTTTTTTTTTGTGTCCACCCAAATCTCTTTTCCTGCGGGATACCATGGACCCCTTTCCATTTTTTTTTTGGATTATTTAAATGAAACATTCAACTTTACGTAAAATATTAAAATCAAATTAATTTCGATGTATCTTATCACATAAATAAATACATTTACATAACTATATAAATTAACTTAATTGATCATTTTAGTTTCCTCTCATATAATATAGATAAGGTTGAAAAAAAATTAAGTTTAATCTTAAATAACATAAAATAATTTTTAAATATATAAATTATGTAATGTATATTTTTAAAACTGAATGTTATTTTTTGTATCCACCCAAATCACATTTCTTGCAGGTGCCATGGATCCCTTCTCTTTTTCTTCTTGAAATTTACATAAAATGTATAAATTAAATTCCCTTCTAAAACTCTTATTTAAATACATTAACTTAATCGATCATTTTAATTTTCCCTTATTTAAAATAGTTTTAGTTAAAAAAAAATTCAGTTTTATTTTTAAATATCAATATATAATCTTTAAAAATATAAATTAGATAATGTATATTTTTAAACTGAATGTTTTTTTTGTATCCACCCAAATCACATTTCTTGTGGGTACCATGGATCCCTTCTCTTTTTCTTCTTGAAATTTACATAAAATAAATAAATTATATTCTCTTCAATATCTTAAAACTCTTAAATAAATACATTAAATTAATTAAATGTGTTAACTTAATTGATCATTTTAATTTTTCCTTATTAAAAAAAGTATTTGTTGAAATAAAATTCAGTATTATACTTAAATTGCATTATATAATCTTAAAATATATAAATTATATAATGTATATAAAATTATCAAACAGGATACATACGAAGAAGGCCGACTAGAGGATAGAAGAGTTTTGCAATGCATGAGGAACATGATGTCTGGTCAGTTTTAATCTCTCATTAAATAAAATAGTTTTAGTTAAAAAAAAAAATTCAGTTTTATACTTAAATAGCATTATATAATCTTTAAATATATAAATTATATAATATTTATTATTAAAACTGAATTTTTTTTTTTTGTGTCCACCCAAATCTCTTTTCCTGCGGGATACCATGGACCCCTTTTCATTTTTTTTTATGGATTACTTAAATTAAACATTCAACTTTACGTAAAATATTAAAATCAAATTAGTTTCGATGTATCTTATAACATAAATAAATACATTTACATAATTATATAAATTAACTTAATTGATCATTTTAGTTTCCTCTCATATAATATAGATAAGATTGAAAAAAAATTCAGTTTTATTTTTAAATATCATTATATAATCTTTAAATATATAAATTATTTAATGTATATTTTTAAAACTGAATGTTTTTTTTTGTATCCCTTCAAATCACATTTCTTGCGGGTACCATGGATCCCTTCTCTTTTTCTTCTTGAAATTTACATAAAATATATAAATTAAATTCTCTTCAATATCTTAAAACTCTTTAAATACATTAACTTAATTAAATTCATTAACATAATCCATCATTTTTCATTTTCCCTTATTTAAAATAGTTTAAGTTGAAAAAAAAATTCAGTTTTATACTTAAATAGCATTATATAATCTTTAAATATATAAATTATATAATATTTATTATTAAAACTGAATTTTTTTTTTTTGTGTCCACCCAAATCTCTTTTCCTGCGGGATACCATGGACCCCTTTTCATTTTTTTTTATGGATTACTTAAATTAAACATTCAACTTTACGTAAAATATTAAAATCAAATTAGTTTCGATGTATCTTATAACATAAATAAATACATTTACATAATTATATAAATTAACTTAATTGATCATTTTAGTTTCCTCTCATATAATATAGATAAGATTGAAAAAAAATTCAGTTTTATTTTTAAATATCATTATATAATCTTTAAATATATAAATTATTTAATGTATATTTTTAAAACTGAATGTTTTTTTTTGTATCCACTCAAATCACATTTCTTGCGGGTACCATGGATCCCTTCTCTTTTTCTTCTTGAAATTTACATAAAATATATAAATTAAATTCTCTTCAATATCTTAAAACTCTTTAAATACATTAACTTAATTAAATTCATTAACATAATCCATCATTTTTCATTTTCCCTTATTTAAAATAGTTTAAGTTGAAAAAAAAATTCAGTTTTATACATAAATAGATTTATATAAACTTTAAATATATAAATTATATAATATTTATTATTAAAACTGAATTTTTTTTTTTGTGTCCACCCAAATCTCTTTTCCTGCGGGATACCATGGACCCCTTTCCATTTTTTTTTTGGATTATTTAAATGAAACATTCAACTTTACGTAAAATATTAAAATCAAATTAATTTCGATGTATCTTATCACATAAATAAATACATTTACATAATTATATAAATTAACTTAATCGATCATTTAAATTTCCCCTCATATATTATAGATAAGGTTGAAAAAAAAATCAGTTTTATTATTAAATAGCAAAATATTATCTTTTAATATATAAATTATGTAATGTATATTTTTAAAACTGAATGTTTTTTTTTGTATCCACCCAAATCACATTTCTTGCAGGTGCCATGGATCCCTTCTCTTTTTCTTCTTGAAATTTACATAAAATGTATAAATTAAATTCCCTTCTAAAACTCTTATTTAAATACATTAACTAAATCGATCATTTTAATTTTCCCTTATTTAAAATAGTTTTAGTTAAAAAAAAATTCAGTTTTATTTTTAAATATCAATATATAATCTTTAAAAATATAAATTAGATAATGTATATTTTTAAACTGAATGTTTTTTTTGTATCCACCCATATCACATTTCTTGCGGGTACCATGGATCCCTTCTCTTTTTCTTCTTGAAATTTACATAAAATATATAAATTAAATTCTCTTCAATATCTTAAAACTCTTTAAATACATTAACTTAATTAAATTCATTAACATAATCCATCATTTTTCATTTTCCCTTATTTAAAATAGTTTAAGTTGAAAAAAAAAATTCAGTTTTATACATAAATAGATTTATATAAACTTTAAATATATAAATTATATAATATTTATTATAAAAACTGAATTTTTTTTTTTGTGTCCACCCAAATCTCTTTTCCTGCGGGATACCATGGACCCCTTTCCATTTTTTTTTTGGATTATTTAAATGAAACATTCAACTTTACGTAAAATATTAAAATCAAATTAATTTCGATGTATCTTATCACATAAATAAATACATTTACATAATTATATAAATTAACTTAATTGATCATTTTAGTTTCCTCTCATATAATATAGATAAGGTTGAAAAAAAATTAAGTTTAATCTTAAATAACATAAAATAATTTTTAAATATATAAATTATGTAATGTATATTTTTAAAACTGAATGTTATTTTTTGTATCCACCCAAATCACATTTCTTGCAGGTGCCATGGATCCCTTCTCTTTTTCTTCTTGAAATTTACATAAAATGTATAAATTAAATTCCCTTCTAAAACTCTTATTTAAATACATTAACTTAATCGATCATTTTAATTTTCCCTTATTTAAAATAGTTTTAGTTAAAAAAAAGTTCAGTTTTATTTTTAAATATCAATATATAATCTTTAAAAATATAAATTAGATAATGTATATTTTTAAACTGAATGTTTTTTTTGTATCCACCCAAATCACATTTCTTGTGGGTACCATGGATCCCTTCTCTTTTTCTTCTTGAAATTTACATAAAATATATAAATTATATTCTCTTCAATATCTTAAAACTCTTAAATAAATACATTAAATTAATTAAATGTGTTAACTTAATTGATCATTTTAATTTTTCCTTATTAAAAAAAGTATTTGTTGAAATAAAATTCAGTATTATACTTAAATTGCATTATATAATCTTAAAATATATAAATTATATAATGTATATAAAATGATCAAACAGGATACATACGAAGAAGGCCGACTAGAGGATAGAAGAGTTTTGCAATGCATGAGGAACATGATGTCTGGTCAGTTTTAATCTCTCATTAAATAAAATAGTTTTAGTTAAAAAAAAAAATTCAGTTTTATACTTAAATAGCATTATATAATCTTTAAATATATAAATTATATAATATTTATTATTAAAACTGAATTTTTTTTTTTTGTGTCCACCCAAATCTCTTTTCCTGCGGGATACCATGGACCCCTTTTCATTTTTTTTTATGGATTACTTAAATTAAACATTCAACTTTACGTAAAATATTAAAATCAAATTAGTTTCGATGTATCTTATAACATAAATAAATACATTTACATAATTATATAAATTAACTTAATTGATCATTTTAGTTTCCTCTCATATAATATAGATAAGATTGAAAAAAAATTCAGTTTTATTTTTAAATATCATTATATAATCTTTAAATATATAAATTATTTAATGTATATTTTTAAAACTGAATGTTTTTTTTTGTATCCACTCAAATCACATTTCTTGCGGGTACCATGGATCCCTTCTCTTTTTCTTCTTGAAATTTACATAAAATATATAAATTAAATTCTCTTCAATATCTTAAAACTCTTTAAATACATTAACTTAATTAAATTCATTAACATAATCCATCATTTTTCATTTTCCCTTATTTAAAATAGTTTAAGTTGAAAAAAAAATTCAGTTTTATACATAAATAGATTTATATAAACTTTAAATATATAAATTATATAATATTTATTATTAAAACTGAATTTTTTTTTTTGTGTCCACCCAAATCTCTTTTCCTGCGGGATACCATGGACCCTTTTCCATTTTTTTTTTGGATTATTTAAATGAAACATTCAACTTTACGTAAAATATTAAAATCAAATTAATTTCGATGTATCTTATCACATAAATAAATACATTTACATAATTATATAAATTAACTTAATTGATCATTTTAGTTTCCTCTCATATAATATAGATAAGGTTGAAAAAAAATTAAGTTTAATCTTAAATAACATAAAATAATTTTTAAATATATAAATTATGTAATGTATATTTTTAAAACTGAATGTTATTTTTTGTATCCACCCAAATCACATTTCTTGCAGGTGCCATGGATCCCTTCTCTTTTTCTTCTTGAAATTTACATAAAATGTATAAATTAAATTCCCTTCTAAAACTCTTATTTAAATACATTAACTTAATCGATCATTTTAATTTTCCCTTATTTAAAATAGTTTTAGTTAAAAAAAAATTCAGTTTTATTTTTAAATATCAATATATAATCTTTAAAAATATAAATTAGATAATGTATATTTTTAAACTGAATGTTTTTTTTGTATCCACCCAAATCACATTTCTTGTGGGTACCATGGATCCCTTCTCTTTTTCTTCTTGAAATTTACATAAAATATATAAATTATATTCTCTTCAATATCTTAAAACTCTTAAATAAATACATTAAATTAATTAAATGTGTTAACTTAATTGATCATTTTAATTTTTCCTTATTAAAAAAAGTATTTGTTGAAATAAAATTCAGTATTATACTTAAATTGCATTATATAATCTTAAAATATATAAATTATATAATGTATATAAAATGATCAAACAGGATACATACGAAGAAGGCCGACTAGAGGATAGAAGAGTTTTGCAATGCATGAGGAACATGATGTCTGGTCAGTTTTAATCTCTCATTAAATAAAATAGTTTTAGTTAAAAAAAAAAATTCAGTTTTATACTTAAATAGCATTATATAATCTTTAAATATATAAATTATATAATATTTATTATTAAAACTGAATTTTTTTTTTTTTGTGTCCACCCAAATCTCTTTTCCTGCGGGATACCATGGACCCCTTTTCATTTTTTTTTATGGATTACTTAAATTAAACATTCAACTTTACGTAAAATATTAAAATCAAATTAGTTTCGATGTATCTTATAACATAAATAAATACATTTACATAATTATATAAATTAACTTAATTGATCATTTTAGTTTCCTCTCATATAATATAGATAAGATTGAAAAAAAATTCAGTTTTATTTTTAAATATCATTATATAATCTTTAAATATATAAATTATTTAATGTATATTTTTAAAACTGAATGTTTTTTTTTGTATCCACTCAAATCACATTTCTTGGGGGTACCATGGATCCCTTCTCTTTTTCTTCTTGAAATTTACATAAAATATATAAATTAAATTCTCTTCAATATCTTAAAACTCTTTAAATACATTAACTTAATTAAATTCATTAACATAATCCATCATTTTTCATTTTCCCTTATTTAAAATAGTTTAAGTTGAAAAAAAAATTCAGTTTTATACATAAATAGATTTATATAAACTTTAAATATATAAATTATATAATATTTATTATTAAAACTGAATTTTTTTTTTTGTGTCCACCCAAATCTCTTTTCCTGCGGGATACCATGGACCCCTTTCCATTTTTTTTTTGGATTATTTAAATGAAACATTCAACTTTACGTAAAATATTAAAATCAAATTAATTTCGATGTATCTTATCACATAAATAAATACATTTACATAATTATATAAATTAACTTAATCGATCATTTAAATTTCCCCTCATATATTATAGATAAGGTTGAAAAAAAAATCAGTTTTATTATTAAATAGCAAAATATTATCTTTTAATATATAAATTATGTAATGTATATTTTTAAAACTGAATGTTTTTTTTTGTATCCACCCAAATCACATTTCTTGCAGGTGCCATGGATCCCTTCTCTTTTTCTTCTTGAAATTTACATAAAATGTATAAATTAAATTCCCTTCTAAAACTCTTATTTAAATACATTAACTTAATCGATCATTTTAATTTTCCCTTATTTAAAATAGTTTTAGTTAAAAAAAAATTCAGTTTTATTTTTAAATATCAATATATAATCTTTAAAAATATAAATTAGATAATGTATATTTTTAAACTGAATGTTTTTTTTGTATCCACCCATCACTACAATTTGTTAAAACTCTTAAATATTTTCAATAACTTGACAAACAATTTTCATCTCTCTCTTCATATAATAAGTTTTATTTATAATAAAAAAAAATCGGTTTTATAATCGCTCACTTTTTATTTGTTAAATTATAACGAAGAAAATAACTTTTAATTTTTAATATATTAATTAATTTTGTAATCTTTCAAAATATTTTTATTTTTTGTGCATACCTTCTTGTAGTTAAATTTCTTTACTCAAAATGTGTTATTTATACAATGATCGTTTACAATTTTTCCCAAAATAATATGCGTTATATATTATTATGAATCATTTATCACTGGTAGAAACCTAATATTATATGGATTGGTTTTTGAATATTGACATGAAGGGGTAATAGATTGGCAATAGTAAATCGTAACTATGATGGTGACAATACGTCACAATAATAATTCGTGGTACAGTTCAATTAAAAATAACTAAGTATTATCTGAGATTCATGTACATGAAACGATTATGGCGATTGAAAATCATCAATTACTTGAACTAAACAACATTATTATAAGATATCTATATGTTCGAAACTTATTGTGTAGGTACTACAGAGTGTGGCATAATTGACTCCCATATTTCAATTATTTACTTTGGCCTAATAAAACTACATACATTCAAGATCTGCAATGCCTAAAAAACCACCTGGATATCCCAAGTAGGTGAGAATACCCGAAATCATTGTTTTAGTGAGTGCATCAATAGAGCATACTCCGTTGGATTTTAAATATTTATTAGAAATGTATAATTTTATGTGAATTATTTAGGGTCTGAACACAGACGTTCATTCATAAATATACTAAGGAATTCAATAACAATACAATTTTCGTTATTTTATAAACCGTAGTGTTATTGATCTAAATATACGTACATGTCAGTATACCACCTAATCTATGATGTTTAGCAATATAAATATCATATCAATTTATTTAACGTAAATAAAAAGTATAATTGTGTGTAAATATTTTAAAAAAATCATTAGTGTAAAGCATTGAATATAACGCTTTATAAATCATGTTAAAAATTATAAAATAATATTAAAATTTTTCCTATTTAATGTAATAAAATTCAAACTTTAATTAAATTTATTTTGTTCCTTACATTTTTTTTTATTTCCAACTAAATCAAGTTCCTTTGAGAGCCACAATCTCTTTTTCATGTTTTGTTCAATTCTTTATGTAAATGTTTAGTAGTATAAAAATCATTAAAATTAACTTTATTGAAATAAAAAAAATTTAGAAATTAAAAATAATAAATTTAAAATGTTTAATATGTGAATTATTTTATAAATTCCATTATATTTTATACTTCTTTATGTAACTTGTTTTTTTTTTTTTTTTTTTTAGCCTAAATCATGAATTCTGTGGCAATCATAGGTAACTACTTTTTATATTTTTTCTCTCAAGTTTTAAAAATACAATTACAACTAACTTTTTACGAAGAAACTAATAGTGCAGCCCAACTGAATTTCCTATAAAATACAGTTATTTGCTTTCACAGATTTGTATTTTTCATTGTATAGCATTCAGCCCACACAAATTCTTCCATATTATTGACGATATTTTCAAATGTAGAAGAATCGTCCGCAACTATACTAATTATTAATATAAGTGTCTAGTGAATAAAGAAAAAGCTAAATTAAAATGCGATTTTATCGAAATAATCAGTGCCTCTAATGAAGATATTGAACTCAAATGTATGCAATTCATGGTGTGATAAAAATAAATATTGCTTTTTTTTCCTTTATCAACTTAATATGGAATTGTTGGAACATAACTTGATACTAAGTGTGTAGCTCAGAGTAAAAATATTTTTTTAGGATATATATATGCACGAGTTTAAGTTGTCACTGGCTATAACCAAGAACCCTCCCAAATATTACATAACATCAACTATGAGTACTAGGGATCCCAAGAATATTCAATTTATTTTCTTTTTCTTAACATTCAAGTTTAAATGTTTAAATATAATCAGAATAATAACAATAATATATATTTCAGAGTTGCTTATATTAAAAAAAAAAAAATATCAAAAAATATCAAAATAATTAAAATATTTATACGAATATGAATAAATAAATAATTTTTAAGTCTATAAATTTTCCCATTTAATTTTTAAAAATCTACACTGGCATTTTTATTATTGATGCCTCAATTGTTTACCTTATTAATATTATGTTAAATTAAGTTTCAATTTGAAATTCCTTCTTTTTTTATATTTATTTTATTCAGTTAAGTAGGTGTTTAAGTGTCAAATTCAAAGGAAATCTAGTTAAGAGTATAAGCATACTAATAGAGTAAGAAGAATCGACTACAGATGTGGAGAAACGTTCAGTCACTGCTGGATTACTCTGCTGACTTGATACATCACCATTTGTCAAAGACCATATCAACACCAAGCATTCCACAGGAGCATTTCTGAAAAATATAACTGGTCAACAATTGCTTTGCATGGTTATGAGGAAGTGGATATAAAATAAATAAATGGTATTTTTTACCTTGGTAGGTATAACAAATTAATTTTTTTTTTGTTTTTATTATTTTTAAATAAACTGCGGAGTTTAATATTTATTTAAAACACCTCACGTTGCAGTTGATTTCCAGGAGATTTGTAAATGATTGTTGAAGAAATAAAAAATAAAATAAAATTGTGTGTCCAGGGATTAGGACTCTGTTTCCTGCCATGCCATACCATGTGCGTCTTTTTAACCATGTTTCTCACCTATTGGAAAAAGAGTACACTTAGTCACTGGCCTAAAGCAGAGCCGGTTCGTAACATTGTTGTCCCGTTTATCGAACAGATAGGTTAGATAGGATTTGGAATAGGCGCAGTTTGTGTACTGATTATGTTGGTGGTAGTTTTGATGCGTCGACGTGGCGGTTAACCGTAACCATACATGGCTCGTATAGATCTTCGGTCCTACCATCGTCGGGTGAAATTGGTTGACGTGAAAACAAATTGACACAGTGTTTCGGACGTCAGAGCAACATGGTCATATAATCAGCGTCCACAGAAAAACAAAAATGTAGGGAAAAGATCACGTGATTCTTTTCGTCCGTTCCGGTTAACGATGAGACATCGTTGGTCGTTGATAGTGGCAAATGACTGCAGTGTGACCGCCAGTCGCCGTTTTCGTAGTTATGAAATTATACAACACTGTACTCGTGTCAATACAGCTCTGCAATTTGTTTAGCAATTGGATCACAGGCATTTGTATAACATTTTAGGGTTTTTTAAAATAAGAATATCCCATGCTGTTCGAATTACGAAGTTTTATAAAGTTTGAACAACACTTTCTACGTCATTTGACTTTCAAGTTATGTTTTTAAACCCATAGATCCGTCTTTGTGCCTAATTTATATAATGTACTATAAACATCGAGGTATATTTATTTATGTACTTACCTCGATGACTATAAAATAAAAATAAATCATTTGTCAATGTTTAAAAAATTATGTATATAATGTTCTGTATTAACACTGTTATCTTCTTCAAATGAGATGATACAAGTTTTTTGAAAACTAACCACACATTATCATGTACTTTAATAATGGTCTAATTATTGAAGTGTATATCAGAAAGTGAGCATTTGATTTGTAGTGTTGAAATTTAGAGTTGAAATAAACACAACATTTCTGTGAGGGGTCAAAGAAAAAAATTGAGCTTAGGTATGAATATTTATTTTTATTGCGTTTTCTTTTATAATTAATTTTATACTATAAATGTTTAATTTATAATTATTATAATTAAAATATTAAAATTTTAAATAAAATTATTAGAATAAACCAATAATAATACACTCTTTATAAATAAAATAATAGCTAAGAAGTAAAACAAATCAATTTTTAATTTTCTAATACATCATTTGATTTTTTAAATTCCAATATATGTTGTAATGTTTCTTTTAAAAATTAAATATTTTATTTTTTCATAAATCACCGCAACAGACACTTCAACGTATTCATTTTTTATCTGTAGTTTTATAATTTTAATGTATAATATTATTAAGCACAATAGTTTAATTTCCATAAGATTTGCCGACGTTTATATGTACCTGTAGACTAGGGGTGACGGTAATACCGGTAAACCGATTTGAGGTCGATATATCGGTATACCGTATATTTTTTAAAAATGGTATACTGATAATATCGAAAATATCGAATTACCGAAGTATCGAAAATATCGATTATACCGAAATTGATTATTTAATATTTTAAACTATTTTTAAACTGTACAAAATTTCCGGAGGGAAATAACTACGAGCCTTCTACATAGTAACACTTATATACTAAATCAGCGTTTCCCAACTTCTTTTACGTGCGGAACCCTTGCAAGAGCTTGAACATTTTGAGGAAACCCATATTTTTTCTATAAGTATAGTAATGCAAATATATGTTTTGTACACTGAAATGAGTGGGTTTTTGGACACTTCCGGCATATAAGTGTCATTAATAAAATTAAAAAAAAACATAATTAAGACGGTTTTAACACTATATTTTGTTTATAACTATAACACAGTATTATAAAATACAAATGATCATATCAAAGCTTAAAATTTAATATTTGTCTCTTATTACTCTAAAATAGATTTAATGAGAAGATTGGAATCTTTCCATAGTTTTCTTCATAACTGTTTTTAAATCTGGAGTTATTTCTGAAAGTTGGATTCGTAGGTCCGGAGCCGCGTTCAGTTGATTTCGAAACTTATTCTTGGTCTTTGTATACGCTGAAAAGCCAGTTTCACACAAGTAGGAAGTTGCAAATGGCAATAAAACGGTGATAGCTTTTATGGACAATTGTTCGTAATCACTTTCCATGGCGATCCAGAACTCCTCAATTTTAAGTGACTCGAACTTGATTTTCAATTCAGATGAAGATTTTACTTCAAGCAAACTTTCATATTCAATGGATGATAGTTCTTTTGGCTTTTTCTGAATTGAAAATGGATTTTGTACCCACAAATTATCAGAATTTTCGTTTATTCTTGGAAAGTAGGAAAGTAATCCGGATTTTAGATTGATTAAATGGTCTTTTATTTCTTCTGAATTTATCGGTGTCACTGAGCTCTCATTTTCATATAAGAATTTATTTAAGTTGGAGAAACATCAAAAATCATTTTCTTGTACAAGTTCTATCCAAAAATCCAACTTGTCAATGAGAGCTTTAATCTTGTCATTGGCTTGAAAGATCGAAGTTTCTTTTCCTTGTAAATCCAAGTTTGTTTCGTTTAACTTGTTGAAAATATCAGAGAGGTAAGCTAACTTTATGAGCCAATTCTCATCATGAAACCAGTCAAAATGATTTGTTTTCGTATGCTCCTTCAGAAAAATTTTTACTTCATCTCGTAATTCAAAAAGTCTTGTTAAAACTTTGCTTCTGGACAACCACCTGATTTCTGTATGTAAAAGAAGATTCTGATGGTCACTCCCCATTTCCTCACAGAGCTTCTTGAACAGCCTTGTTTTTAAGGGGCGTGATTTTATAAAGTTCACACAATGAACAGCTACGTCTAGTGCTGATTTAAGATCTGGCGAAAGTTTCTTGGTTGCTAACGCATGACGATGTAAAACACAGTGGCTGTTACTACATTTTGGAGCTACCTCTTTAATTCTGGTTATTACACCTTTTATCTTCCCAACCATTGCAGTAGCACCATCCGTGCATACGTCCACACATTTTTGCCATGATATTTTTTTTTTCACTAAGTACTTATTTAAAACTTCAAAAATTTCCTCTTCTATGGTATGCGTTTTTAAACTTTCACAAATAAGCAACCCTTCTTCAATGGTTTTCTCATGAGTATATCTGGCAAAAACAAGTAGTATGGACAATCCAGAAACATCGGTGCTTTCGTCCATTTGTAAAGAAAATTGGTTACAGTTAATTAATCTGAAGACAGACTCATCTTCAATGTGGTCAGAAATTTTATGAATTCGATCAGAAATCGTATTGTTTGAGCACTGCACTGCTGCAACTTTTTTCCCGCATCTTTTCCGAGAATACAAGAGACCACTTCTATCATACTAGGTTTAATCAAACTTTCGGCAATGGTGTGAGGTTTTCCGGCACGTGCAATATTATAACCTAATGTAAATGAAGCCTCTGTGTTTTTCTCATTTTCGTCTTTTACATACTTAGTGAGAGAACTCGCACTTTCAATTGAAATGCCTTTCTTCATTCTAAAAAATGCCTGTTCTTTCCCTTTCAGATTTGGATGATTAGATTCCAAATGTCACTTAAGCTTCGCAGGAGCCAATGAACTGTTACTGAGAACTTTTTCACAAACTACGCACCTCACATCGGGAAACATGTCTACTCCAATGGGAATAAATCCAAACGATAAATATTCTTCATCATATCGTCTTTTTTTACCTTTTGAAAAATTAATTTGATTGTATTCCTTACTTGGAGATGCTTCATTTTCAACATTTAGTTTTTGGGGAGGAGCTGCTTCACAGTGGGAAGTCGAGTTTTCCGATGGAACAGACGAAGCACTGCTTTTACTTGTAGATGTTAGACTAGTCTTCTCTACTGATAATAATCACCCCGTTTTGAGCCATTTGTCCATTTCAGTAAAAAATATGAAGGAACAGGTATCACTACTGAAAATATTTCCGAAAAGCAATACTACATTTTAAATCACATAGTCTAAAAATAATAAAGTAATAATTTCGACGCCCGCCGCATAAAACTGTTAAGATTTGTCGGCGTCAGCACTCAGTGTTAATTTAAATAACTTATCCCAGGCAGCATTTTTTTTTTTAATATTATTATAACATTATAATCACAAATAATATTATTATAAGGTTATTATAATAATATAATAATATTATTATTACAAAATGCTGCCTAAAATAATTATTTTAGCTTATTTTATTTAACAGCACAACTTACCAGAAAATTAAACAGTATTCTTGATAGTAAAATTGAACACTAAAATTCACTGTAAGAAAAAAAAAACGGTTTCTCACTTCGTCAAAGCAGAATGATGACTGACAACTACAAAATATATAAATATATAAATATTTAAATATATAATTTATAAATATATAAAAATATATAAATATTTTGTAGTGGCGAGACCCATTGACCGACTTCTCGCTAATGAGTACAGATAAGATAAATGAATACCTATAGTAGATCCTATTTATACACAACGATAAATCGAAACAATTTTATCGTTACGATAAATTGCTAGCATTTATTGTTGCGTGTAAACCCGGATTTATAAGTTTATAATATGTATTATATAAGATATTTTATCATAGAATAAGGAAACTAAAAATAATTTTTATATTATCCCAAATTTCTCACGGAACCCTTGGCGCCGGCTCACGGAACCCTTAGGTTCCGCGGAACACCAGTTGGGAAACGCTGTACTAAATAATATATCTCAAATAGTGATACGGGTTGAACCGTCGGTTCCGTATAATTTTGTTCTTATCGTTGTCGCGTGTTGCCGTTGTATTAATATTTTATGTTTAATAGTCATTACTCATTAGTCTCAATTCTCAAGTGGTTTGTGACGTTTGTGCAGTGTTACGGACAAAAGTGTTTAGATTTAGGTAAAACAATGGGTAAACAATCTCCAATTTGGAACTTTTTCAATAAAATTGGTAAAAGTACTAGCAAATGCAATAAATGCCAACATGATTGTGAAGCGAAAGGTGGAAACACAAGTAACTTAAGTAGTCACTTAAGAGTTCGACATCCAAAGTTGTACTTAGGGTTTTGCCACCAAAAAGCATTAAACAAAAAAAGGTAACATTTGTAGTATATATATATATTATGTAATATACATAGGCGTGCGCAGACTCCTGTTTCAGGTGTGGCTTTAATTATTTTCTGATCACCCACCACCTTATAAAACCCAGTCTTAAAAAAAAAAAAAAAAAGTGGATATACAAAACATAGGTAAATAGAAATACAATTGGAACTTTTATACTTTACCGGACACCCTTTTTTTTGGCCATTTTTTTTTTTGGACTTATTCATTTTTGTACGAAAAAAATGTTGGTGAAATCCAAATTTGGGGCTCGGACTTAATTTGGAAGTTATAGCTGTTTGAAGTTAGCGATTTTTGTAGTTATTTTTTAAATGTTAATTTTATCCCTAATCTTTTATTATGTTGCATAGCATAGCTCGATGGTTTAAAGCGTAGGTTTGTAATGCACCGAACACGGTTCAATTCCCTCCCGTCGGGTGCCCATGAAATTTTGCATTTTTTTACGACACGTTTTTGGTTATTTTATATAGGAACATGTTATGTTTTACATTACATATATATACATATGTTACATTGTACAGGTCATGTAATCGCAAATCAAAAATATCTTTCATATTTTATCTTCTAATCTATTCTTTCTTATCTAAACCGAGCGAAACTTTAATTTTTAAAATTTTAGGACTTCGCTCGCTACGCCTGCCGGCTCCACTCACAAACTCGAGTGACACTTTGTGTCACTTTTCGTGCCGGATGGGGCTTCGCCCCAAGGGGAATTATAGTCTAAGCCTAACCTAGTTTTTGAGCAAACCTTGATACTGCTGCTGATGGGATTATGCTTTGTATGTGAACCTAAAACCTCGCTACGCGAGTAAATCATGAAAACTAAAATAATTATATAAATAACACATTTGATTAGGTTTATTATTCCATTATTATACCATAAAATTTATCAAACATATATTGTACATCTAACATATTATACATTTCGATTACCACGTACGAAATATTATCGGTCATTTTGTTTTTCTCTACTTACGCGAATACACTAAAGGTAACGTGAACTATGGCAGCTGAAAAACAAGTAAATTTATTCGACCTTAAAGAGTGGTCAGACCTAAACGACAAAATAATAAAATATTGCAAAAATTTATTATGAATGTGTCGGAATTGAACTCGATGTGTTGTGTGCCACAAGCGTTTGTGAGACCACTGCACCATAAATAATATTGAAATTATGGGTTATTAAATTACGTATTTAAAAAAATAGTAAAAAAAACCGTATAACTTCAGAGACCTGTAACTTGAAAACTAAGTTCGAGCCCCAAATTCTGACTTCACTGTCGTCTTAAGTATACCAAATTACATTAATTCAAAAAAAAAAAAGTAAAAAAAAAAGGGTGTCCGGTAAAGTATAAATATACCATACAATTTATTATAAAAACATGTTATGATATACAAAAGATATACAATTTTAAACAAATAAATTAGCATATTGAATAACTGATAACATAGATACATTTATGATAATGGTGTAGTTAAACCAAAGAGTAAGACTTACTTACTCTTACTCTATGAGTTAAACACTTAAACCACAGAATATTATCCGTTGACCTTTAGGTTGCCGTCCATTGCATAGATAACAGAATTCTTCTGTGATAATTTATTTATTATCAGTATTATCAAATGCCAGTCCCGACAATTTTTATTGTAAAATTGATAAAAAATCTAATTTTCCAAAAAATGAGTTATTGGCTCTTAAATACTACAAAAATAAAAGTATTTAATACTTCAAACGTATTTAAATAATTGTACTCAAATACTTGGTGCTGCAGACGACTACGTTGTTTTAGACGAAAGGGATGAGAGTAACTAAGTATCTTATGTTTCGATCAAGAAATACATTTTTTTTCAAAAAATTCAAACTTAATAGTTTTAAAACCTAACTATTTTAATTATTTATGTTCTTAATATTTTTGTAATTGGTAAGCAATAATAAAAAAAGGTAGTTTTTATACTCTGCACAATTTAAACACACGATTTTTCACACGATTTTAGCCGCCATTATAATATGCTATTATTCTGATATTCAAAAAATATGAGATCACACATAATTCATACAATCTAGAAA
>JASXSY010000545.1:0-35760 GCA_034509805.1 Sipha maydis | reverse complement strand
AACCATTTTTATTTATATAATTCATAATATCGAATTATTAAATCAAATTTTTTATAATTTTCGCACAATATAGACTCACAGGTTTGTAAACGTGTCTTATTAGCCACTGCTTAAAATACTGTAACTACCAAAAATCATTTGAAATATTTCCAAATGTATAGTTTTCAAATCATAATTTGCAATGTCGTACGTTTTATTATGTATAGATTTCATTTAAAAACTAATTGTGGTTGATTTTTAACTGCAAAAATAAATAAACACAATAGATTATATAAAAGTTACCGCGCATGAGTCATCATATTACATTTGTATTATTTGAGTTCCTTGTTCTCTGATGAGTTATTAGGGACACGCGATTTATTTTGCTCAAAACTTCGCAAAATGTAGTTCTATCGCTGAAAACTACATAGTGTGTTTTGCTAAATTTTTGTTTTTGGCCTTTTTGTTTTTTATTTTTTCATTATTATTGATTTATCAATTCGTTATATTTTCAGCTTATTATTAGTCATAATTCAAGCTCTTTTATGGGTAGTAACATTAGAAATGAGTACACAACGTGCGTGCTGCGTTAAAATGCTGTAAACTGTGAGTTTGTTCGATTTCAATTGATAGCGCAATACCGTTTACTGAACTTGTAAGCCATTAACTGCATAACCATTGGTGATATACACGCAATAATTTATCTTATGATCTTTGGTTAAGTCAATATTTCAACATCCCACAGCATTATATCGAAAATGACGTGTTTCCAGAAATGATTTCAGCATTTATACGGCATAGGTCTCTAGACATTTTTTAACCCTTCGAACGTTCTCGGTTATCACGCGTCGCCGTTCGTACTGTACATTATGTTTATTACATCTTACAACACTCTAACGTGTTTTTTTTTCCTCTGGCAATAATTATCAGTACTTCAGCATTTAAAAATGAAAATCCGTGCTACTAACCCATAAATATTGCCTTGTACGATGGAATTATTGAGCTAATAATTTCGGTACACGATGCATAACACACAACATAATACATATTCGCAGAGTGACAAAAAAAGAAGATAGAAAAATTCGATTCGGTACGTTTCGATTTCATGAATATGAATGACATGCGTTTGTGTGTGAATACAATAAAATGACAATATGCGGAGACGCCGCGATAAAGAAGTGAAAATAACAAGATGAGATCTCGCCGTGGACTGTAAACATTTCATGCCGATCCAAGGCAACACGCTGATAAATAAATGTACGTATTAATTGCAGTAAGTGCTCTGCGTATGTTTTATAAGTACGCAAATGGTTTGTAAAATGGCCTCAGAAAACCGCACCAACGGGATGGCTCTTTATTCTTTCGGAAACGCATCGTTCCGTCCTGCGATAACTCGACGAAATAACTTAATTATAAAACTGTAGTTCATGTACATATGATATAACACACCGTTGTTAGAGAGTGGTTCATGGTTGGAAGAAATGTTCGTTGTAAGTGAACAAAGTGGAAAAGTTTGACAAAGAGTACTTACGATGTTCTTTAATTATTAGGTAACGGTTCATCCCCCCCCCCGCGAACCGCCTAGCCTAATAATTATAATCCTATACATTTTAGAAGTTTGCAAGCAGTAGAAAAAGGACGAAAAAAAGTACTCTACAACGAATGAGTATTATAAAAACGTTTAGTTCCATACGGTAGTATAGTTGTGTTTCATTATTTCTATTTTAATAACTCATTGTATCGATTCACAATTGCATTATGAATATAGTATATTCTATTAATATCGGTGTTTTATTATAGTTATTAAACCGTAAATAACCATACAACTAAAATATCATATACATTACGCTAGAATATATTGGTATAATATGCTTAACAGCATGGACAGTGAAATCTTTCAAGGAATAGCTCTTACTGAAAAGTTATCTACACGAAAACAAAGTGACCTATGTCCTTTCTTAACAACTGCAGAACGGTTATTTAATTATATAAATTAACAATTTAAACAAAATAAAACTACTACGTTCAAAGTTATGTATATGCGGTATATAATAATATATATAAATTATGTTCAAAAACTAATTTACCAATCAAAATATTGAAAAACAAAAACTTAACACGATAAGCCATAGTTTATAAGTACAAAAATCGTATAATAGTTCAGATTATAAAATAAATTATTTCATAAATCTTTATTTTTCTTTTCGAATTAAACACTGTATGTAAACGTGGACGTACACTACACACGCAAATAAGAATTTCACAAATAAGCATCACGTAGACACATATTGTTACATAACATATGACGGGTAATAAACTATGTCAGGTCTATACGTTTATTAACTACTGATTTGCACACAAATAATATTAATAAATATTTAATTACCCGCAATTAAGAAAAATAAAGAAAAAATGTTTAATGAAATAATAATAATACTTTATCGTGCGGTACGAAACGGGTTTCAAGATGCTCGTTATCCAATGCGAGTATACACGCGTATAGTTGTAGGAAAATCATTATAATAATATGTACGATCGCGTTTTCCATTATGAAAATGACCGAATTTTACGAAGACATCTTAAGAGTGCGCGACTGTTTAATTAATATACTGCGAACAAAATCGTAATTTATTTCGTATATTACATATCATATTCGCGTGACTCGAGTACTACACCAACGTGATAGATCACAATACTATATTGTAATTATTATACGCAATGCGATAACGAAATAATACGTCAGTACGGCTGTTATGGTGTTTTGCAGTACACGAAGAAGTCAAAGGATTTTATACGAGCACACACGTGTCGATCACTTTTAATTACGTATAATTCTAAACGCTGCTGTGGTTCGAGGGTAACCGACCATTTATCGTAATACGTTCTGCCACCACGGTCTCGATTGTTCAAACGCTGTGACGCTAATCGAGAAAAAACGCTTTTTTTTATAATTTTTTTTTCTGCGGGAACACCGCAACGCACAAAAAATTTAAGAAAAAAAAAATTATTAATAATATTATTGTGATTCGATGATGCTAATCGATTGACGTCAGTTGACGCGTGAGAAAACGTTCGCGTTCCTGCGTCTCGTCCTCGTTGTCAGGTCTGCGAAGTTGACGGGAGCTTGAAAAACACCGGCTCACCCGCTGCAGGACCAAACTTCTGTGCCCAATCCGGTACTCCGATAGTCCTTGTGAAAATGTCATACTAGTGCTACTGTTTTCGGGTCTAACAGCTGAATACGCATACTGTCACCGATATCTCATGTGGATAGTTGGCCGATTCCATATATAATAAAATAATGGATAGTCCTTGAAAGTCCATCAAATAGAAATAAACATTGCGAAGTTGAGGTTACAATGGGTCTTACCACTTATCAGTTTGAAATTTAAAAGTAAGCGCTTAAAAAGGCACTTAAAACATCATTGAAATGCACTCAGATAAGCGTTTGAAAAACTTAAATTTAAACAAAAATGTTTAATAATAAGAAAAAAAAATGACCTAAAATAGGAAAAAATTAGTAAAAATTTCTATTTATTTTTTTTTTTTACATGAATATGATAAAGTACTTGACATATTTCGTAACTGTGCTGAGTATATAATTAAAGATTACAAAAAAATATTCAAACAAAAATAATGTATTTATATATACATGTCAAATTATAAGAAAATTAAATAAATTCATATTGCATATGCATATTTCGCACGCATTTGTATGCGCTATCATTACTGATGATTCCGCGTCGAAGGGCGAGAACGACAAACGAAATCAGTCTTTCTCTCTTCACCATCCCGTCCGACGTCCCCTTGTTATACCAATACTGACAGGGCCTATCCACTATATTATTGTCCACGGCCGTTCCCTTCTGCGGCCACGCGTGGTTGATATTTGGTGGTCAAATACCGCACCGTCCGTACGTACCCCTGCGAACACATCTGGCCGAGACGCTCGCGGCGAAATCATGTCCGCATGCTCCGCGACGTTGGCACGCGTTCCGGACGGAATCCGTTTTTCCGTTAAACGTTCGTGTGACCGCCGTACGATTATGTTTAATCTTTGGAAACCGAGGTCCGAACCGGCCTGGGCAATCGTATCGTACCGTCAGATAATACGCGTGCAATCTATTATTTGTAGGGTTTGATATTTTCGGACGGACGCGTGGAACTCATTCCGTATTCTTTGATCTTTAAATCTTAAACCATTTGTATTGATTTGTTTAATTTTTAATTTTTTTTTTTATCTTTTTATTTTATCAACATAATTC
The DNA here is from genome assembly GCA_034509805.1 of Sipha maydis. Taxonomy (NCBI): domain Eukaryota; kingdom Metazoa; phylum Arthropoda; class Insecta; order Hemiptera; family Aphididae; genus Sipha; species Sipha maydis. Next base: position 31,516 of record JASXSY010000545.1, on the reverse strand, counting down.
CTAAAAAATGACTTATTTCAATCCGTATACCACTTCGTGATCACGCAACGCAATCAACAGTATAATTCTTGTTTAAAGCAGTTTATAACATGGACTGGTATCGTAATGATAGCTGTTTTTCAACACAACAGACGCTCAGTTCGAACGGTTGTAGACAAAATGCTGTTTTTAAATACAATTTAACTAGTATTATTCATTGTGAGTTTCTAGGAACGTTGATTCCACAATATTATTTACTCATATTTATGATGATAAAATTGTTCACGTTTGTCATAATTCAATACGATAATAATGTAAATTATGTAATGTTAAAATTTCAATAAAAGTTGAATACTTCACTGTGTTACGTTACAAGAAATTTACATCACCAAAGTCTACTAAATCTCTTTACGCTCTACAATTGAAAAGAAAAACCGTTTTCTAGTGATTTTTCTTGCATTATAAAAATAAAAAAATAAATCTAAACCATCTATATTTATTTGTACCCGGAAAATGAAATTACAATAAAATGAATTAAAACCAAATAAAAAACAAGAATTCAAACTGTGGCCATAATAATATATAAGACATATTTTATACTGTTGTCGGACCCGAGAATATTTTTTGTTTAATATTCTTGTTTAACTGCGTCCCGTTAAAGTGTAAATTAGTAACACAGTGATCCAGTTGTCCGCTTTTATGTTTCCGAGTACTCGAAAGAAAAGCCAACAGTATTAAGAAAAAAATAAAATAAAAATGAATATTAATTACAGATACAACATTATCGGTGATTCCGTTTCTTGTGATGCTAAGTTTAGCGGCACAATTATACAGCATTGAGTTCTTCGAAGAACAAGTTGCATACATTAAATATATATATATATATACACGTTATGTGTATTAAAAAATAATTGAAAATTCTGCGGTATGTTCAGAATTACGGTACATGCGTGTATACAGACGATAGGAGATGCTAAGAATTCATGGATACTATCAGACTATTTTGACATTTTAAATATTTAGCTGAACTCCACTCATCAAAAGGTTTTACATTTATCTTAAATTATATAAAATATAGAAGTTATATTTTATAATATTTATTTATATACATGTATAAGAATCTTATTCGTTGCACAAACAATACCAACTTTTATAATAGAATTTAGATAATTCAACTTGTAAAATGAATTTGAACTCGAGTAAAAGAAAAAGTGGTTATAAAATACGACGAAACGATTTTTTTCAGTCTTACCAATAAAAATAACGTATAAAAAATTCAAATACGACAACAATCACAAAACTTGAAACAAGATTAAAAATATCAATTTTAACATAAAACATTTCAACATATGTTACATATAATTTCATCTATCAAATCTCGAGTAAGTTCAGTTCATTTGTTTTAGCCCACATTGATGTTTACAAGTAGATAGAAATAAGATAGTTATTGTTAACTTAAAAAAACATTTCGTGTATAATATTTAAATTGAATTCGTCCATGAACTGCAGATACCTTACCGATTCTTATTGCCCATTAAGTATACTCGGAAAGAGAAAAAATAACGCAAAATCATGTATCCAATAAAAAAAAAAAAAAAATTAAAAAAAAATTAAAAAAAATAAGTGATGATGTATAAAATTTAAATAAATAATACAATTTAAGCGGTACGATTTTACAGTTATAATCTACAGAAATATCGAATAAATATTCTAGCAGAGTGCAAGACACATACATGCATGTTATCTATTAAACAATCAACTATATAAAATGTAAATTATGGCGGTTTTATGCGTAAATCATGACTTGAAACACAATTTTAGGTAACAATAAGTGCAAGAGTAATAATCGCCGTATCAGTACGAAGGAAGTATATATTTTCGAACACGGGTCCGGTTTCTATTTCCGCTAATTTCTTGTATTTATCTCGTTCTTTGACCTAGATTTTAAGATACAGCTTTGTTTTATTTATTTATTTTGGAACGAGAAACCGTCATTACGCTCAAAGATATCGTTAGTTTTTTTTAACTCTAAGCCATAGTGCGTATAAAATATCGTGATAAAGATTGCTCACCTCAGTCGAATACGATACAACGACAAAATTATTGTTGTATATGCTTCAAACTAACGCTCTAAGTGACGTGTAAAACTGAATCTGACAAAAAAATATGCCATGTGCAGTACTCGTAACGTATAAGCCTGCGATGAAGATTACTGAACATTAAACTTAATTACCATTCGATGGATAAGCGTAAAAATTCATGTTATATTGCCCATAATGAAATAAGTATTATGAATGACTGATGGTACGGGTTTTTAAAATAAATAATATCCAACCCAAACAAAATTCTTGTTCGTAGCTTAAAAGTTTTGATAAACATAAGAAATATAATCATACCTACACGTTATCTATACATATCCATATATTTATACACAATTTCAAGTTATTTGGATATAATACAAATTTCTCTACGGAATAAACTTAAAAATTGATTATTTAAAATGCGTTGTATTGTTTATGCTAGAATGGTTTTTTCATATGTTCAATAACGTTCAAATATTTACACGTATCTAAGATAACCCGAAAAAAGTTATATTATTAATTTAAATACGGTGTGGCTTTGATCCTTTCCAAGAAGAATCCGTTGATAAATTTTAGATGTTTATCTGAAAATGAACACACGTAATTGTAAATATTGGTTTTACAAAATTATGGTCATAATAGAAAAGTTTTTAAATTAAAGTAAGAGTATATTTTCATTTGAATTACTGCATTTAAAGCAAACATTTATTGTACAATGTATAATAGGTATAATAGTTTCTGAATCAATAAATAAAATCACTTATACTGGCCATCTGCTATTTGAGAAATTGGTAAAAAGTTATTAATTAATTTTTAAGAACTGAGCGATTATATTAAATTGTGGTAATATGCATTATATACACGAAAAGATAATTGTTACGTTACCAAATGGTATGTAAATGTGATTATTTAAAACAAAATCATATAGATTGGTTTGAAAGGTCAAGATTTAAAAAACCAATTCGATTTACAATCGAATTGGAAATGAAAAATCAATGTACAATGATACAAATAGTTCTATTATATTGACCTAACTAAATTAAAGTCATGATTAGAAACAAATTATTCCGATCAATTAAATTTTAAATTTCTAGAAAATGATTGATTTTTTAGAAACAATATAACCTTAAAAAAGATAAACGGTAAAAGAGCAACGAATGTTTGAACTTTTGATCGATTAATAATTTATTTTGTTTTAGTTAATTATAAAAGTAATAGAAAAGTTATACAATTTGTGTCAAAGCCCATAGTTGGCAAAAGATTTTTTTTTTTTAGGAGAAAATATGTTTTTGACTAGCAAATTTTAAAATTTCAAATGCAATAAAGATTTAAAATCATTCAATTTTATTTTTAAAAAAAAATTGAGGGGTCAGAACCCTAACCTCCTCTTGGCTACGGCCTTGATTTTTAATGTATAATATTACACGCTATTCCTCAAATTTGCATTATAAGTTATAATGTAAATAATCTGTAATTTGCGCTAATCTACCGCATAATCTCCAGCATTTAAAACATTAAATGACATATAAAGAGATTGTATGTTATAAGCTGTTCTATAAAGAGTTATGTTTTAAGTTTAACTCACTATAAATCAGTCAGTTTTGAGATAGAAAAATAGTTTATTTATAAAATAGTGTTAAATAGTAAACATTTATTGTAGAAATCCGAATCTGGTATTAAAAATTCCTGTTGCTATGTAAAAAAATGTTTACATACTGCTAAATACAAATCTTGCCCTCTGTCCCTGTCCTCTGCAGTTTCTCTTCATTTTATTTCTGGTTTTAACGTTTTCAAGTACTTTTTTACACAGTCTTCCCATCTCAATCAGGGTCTTCTTGAAGGTCTTGTACCTATAGGCTCTTCCTCTACTACCTGCCTAACTAGAGATCCTTGCTTATGCCAGGCATGCCCCCTCCCCACATGAGTCTTCTTTTTGTGATCTCCTTTACTATATCAGGTCTCTGAAACTGCATTTTGAGTTCATAATTATGTAATTTTCTCCATTCATTTGTTTCATTGTCATTTTTTGTTACCATTTTAGTGAAACACATTGTATATATTTGATGAGATATTTTTAATTATTTTAATTTGTATAGACAATGAACATTTATCAATTATATAATTAATTTACTATGAAATGTATCTATTCTATGCAAGTACCACTACGTAAATTTTATAAAAAAATAAAAATAAAAAGCGTTATAAGTTAGTATATTTAATAAATAATATTTAATAACATAGGCGATTGATCAATATTTCATAACATATCCGATTTCTAAATGTAGGCATGTCGTCTTGAGTAAAATTTAATATTGAATTACGAGCTAAATACTCAGCATTGATACAAATGAAAACTCCACAATCATATCCATTATGCTGTGTTGGACAATCATCTGCATTCATTAATTGCCATCCGCTTACGTCAAATGTTTTGTTCTTCTTATTTTTATACTCTTCTTTTAAATAATCGAAAATTATATTCAAACATTTGGGATTTTTTCCACCTAGACTATCATAGTACTTTACAGTCTTATCAATAAAATTAACACAGGTAAGACACCAATGATTGCCCAAGTGGATGGGAATAAACATTTTTTTGCATCCGAATATATCCTTTTTCCTAGACCATCGACGGACAGATTGGTATCCTTGAGAACTGTAAAAAATATTATCAATAAATCATTGAAGCTAAATACTGATAAAATATTATTACACGAACTTACGATAATTTTGGATAGAAGAATGTATCAAAAGTGTGTAAATGATTAGGATCACGTCCAACAATCATATTTAAATAATGATTTATAACTTCATCGTTTAACCAAGCCGTCGGTGAGTATACAGTTTGCAAGTCACTCTACTTAACACTGTGTTTCTCATTAACAATATATTCGTTTTGAGGTCCAGATATTAAACGAATAATAGTATCTTGTAATTTTTGACTATAACTTGGAAAAATTTCGTTTTTCGTTGGAGATTCAATTTCCTCAAATTCTATATTTGTTTTGTTAGGTTTATGTTCAATAACCATTGCTTGTCCAATAATTCTATTTTTATGAATACTTGATTCGGGCGTATCCACGTTTTCTTTGTCAGATGATTGTGACAAGTTATACTGACAATATTTATCGTGAAAACACATGTCAAGGGGACTGGTAGCACTAAACGTTAAAGTTTCAGGTTCAGTGATATCCTCATAAAAAATTTCAGATAAAACATCATCATTGATTTTCACTGCTTCTACAAGACTATCATTCGTCCGTGTTCTTTTATTATTCATAATTTCATAATCATCACGTTTACGTTTAGTCGATTCTTTGAATTCAGTTGTTACAGTTCTATCAGTGAACCGTTTATTTAAATTCCGTTCTAAATTTGAAGAATCCATTGCATATATACGTAAATAAAATAAAAATATGAGTGTAATTTTAATTATCTAGCTGTAGTCCATGCAACTGGAAAAAAAAATGTTATCGGTGCAATCAGAAATCAGATATTGAAGTTTTGCTGCCACTGCAGGTGTAAACTAAATTTTTTTTTTTTTTAATATATTTAACTTATTTTGAAAAATTACAATTTATAAATCGAGTACAATAAGTAATATAAATATTTTACAAATAGTTCATAGGTTATTATATGTATACATGAGGAGAAAATCACACATTCGTGACACCCCTGAATATTTTAAGTACTTAATCTTAAGTATCAAGTCGCGGCACCAGTTCCTTTTAAGGTGACAAGTTGGGTGGCTAGGGAGTGTAAGAGAAGTTAATTCATTTATTAGTTGGTTTGGATTTTCTCGAAGTTTGGAGTAGAAGCGCTTGTAGAAGATGGCAGCAGTTTCTTTGATTGATGATAATTTGAGGTTGGCATTTAATGACTCATTTGAGACGAACCCGGGTACAAATTTATACTAGCAGATATAGTTATAATATGTTATACAAACGAATACTCACTTTTCACACGAATCGGTGTACTTGCAGATATAAATTACAATTTAATAGAACGATTAAATATAATTCATAAATGTTCAAACAAAAAACAAAAGACGAGTCCGTTCGTTAACAAATGCTATCGAAAGTAAAGTGTTAACACACCAAAATAAACTGGACAGTTTCTATAGTAATCACATGGTGTTTTCGTTATCGATAGTAGAAACTGTTACTTGAAAAACTATTGATTTCGAATTGATTTTTTTTTATTTATTCGCTAAGTTTACCCGTTTTAAGGAGGCTATTGAAAGATTTTGATGACATAATGACAAAAAACCGCATTAAAATCTGTAGTTTTTGAGTCTATCATTATAAAAATATCAGTTCTTCGATGATTTTGTTCGTAATCCCACGATGAACAGCCGCAGTGACCAATCCGTTTAAAACGATTCTAGGATAATGTAATTGTGTAGTCTACATACAAGCATTGGATTATCAGTTCAGACATACTTTTAATTAAAATATAAAAGCATATAGGAGCAAAATCTAAACAGTTATAACTCAAAATATACCATTAACTTTTAGTTTAATACTTATTTATAACTCCAATTACACATTTATTTTCATATAGCGGGTGTATTATAATAAATAAAGCGTATTTACGTCTCCCAACTATAAAAGAGTTTCTTAGATAATCCAATGTTCGACCATTTTTGGCCTGAAAATATCCTTTTCGTCGTGGCAGTTGATACAGGAAAGTGACAAAATATCAGTAAAAGACTGTACCCATTCGAAAATGACGCTGTATTACATAACTTTATAGCATCTAGTCTTGTTTAGAGAGAATTTCCGATGCATGAGTGTTTGGTTTTAGATTTTACAGTTTGAATATCAGCGTAACGGCAAATGTTTAATAACGTATCAAAATAATTTCATTTATATCCTTTTAAAAAAAATTAAGAAACTTTAAAAATCTTAACAATTTATAGTCAACTACAATAAATGTATTAATTTTGAAAATAATTTAAAACAATTTTGATATATTATTTTTATATTTATGATAAAATAGTTGTTTTGAACAGTAGTAATTAATAACTGAAATTAGAAACATATCTCCAACAGCAATCTGATGGGCCAAAACAATTTCTTCTAGTAGCTCTAATTGATCTATGAAGACATTAATATAAGGGAAACGCAAACATATGCAATATTAAGTGGAATAATTTCCGTTTATTTTGTAAAAATATTTTATAATAATACGAGGTTAGAAAATAATACGCATTGTATAATATATGTATACATTTTCTGTGGTAATTCACTATAATTAATAATTTATTTTTCTATTAAAAAGAAAGAAGTGCAATTTTTTCCATGCACATATACCATATATATTATTATAAATATTGAAAATAAGGACACGGGGAGTTACGTCTTCTTCTTTCCTCCTTAACCCCATTTCACCACTTCTGATCTTGTGAGAACTGAAAACAATCGAGCCAATTAAACTGTACCTTAATTTATACCGAAATATTACAACCAAAAGCCTGTTCTGTATGGGAATACGTTTTCCACGCGACATCAAGGCACTATTAAAAGTCAATATGTACAGACGCATCGTGTCTACCGCACTAATCAACGATTCTCCGCATGTTGTTAATTGGTTGTAAGTATTAAGTTTTAGTTATGTTTTCTTCCTACCTTGGAATTTCATATTAATTATTGTTCTTTAATGCATTAGTTTCGAAGAGTGTGTCGTTGCAACTTCTAAACGTTTCTCCGCTACATTTATTTTTATTTTTTCTACGACACGCGGTACGCACACTTATTACATTTTTATCGATACAATTTTCCGTACATTCTTTTTTTTTTTTTTTTATAAGAGTAATTAATTTTTATCCTCGGCAAATTTAACGCGATCATCGTACCTACATTACTATTTTACGGGACGCGATAGTATGGATAACAAAATATAATCACTTGCGGAGAGAAAAGGGAAACGTTTTTTTTTTATTTTTTGCGTTTTTGAAACCAAACGGATTCATCAGATCATTAAGTGTGTAAACACGTTACATGCGTGCGCTACTACGACTTTGCACGCTGCCGGCAGTGACGAAAACGTTGATAAATACGTTCTAAGAAATCGAAAAACCAAAAGAAAAAAAAAAAATCGTAAAAAAAACAATACGGCCTTAAATGTTATTCTTTATTGCACTTGCCACGGGACGATTACAACGTGTAGCACATCCATAGGATGTAATCCGCTGCGACTTCAGAGCGAAAAAGTCCACCGCGAGAAGGTTTCGTCCTAAAGTCCGCAGCACGTAGTCGGCCGGACACTTACAAACAGCGTTTCGACAGTTGTACTTCCCGGTGCCCATTACGCAAGCGCGTCGCGGTCGGCGGCCGTGAGTTAATTTATACGAGAGACGATGAATTCGATCGCAGCATTTCAAAAGTAGAATGGATACCTGCGGAGCGCGCGGTAAAAGTAGTGGTTTGACAAAAATGCGCTCGGCACGATGTGTAACTTTCAAGATCGATTATATCTGCTTTTACGCGCGCAGGTGACCCACAAAACGACGAGCACACGCACGCACGCACGCTCGATGCGCGAGGGCATAAGTTGTTATGGGGTTCGAACAGCTACGTCGCTGGTCATGTCATAGAAGCGCGCGGACACGGATGCGTGTGGACATAATAGAGCGGACGACGGGGGCATTAAATGGCGTAAAACGACAAGTGGTCTACACGCGCGACAAGACGCATTCGTCAATGACCTCGCGCGTGCACCAACTACCGCGCGTACGACGTATATGTTTCGTGCAACAACAATACGCTCTTCTACCTGCGTTGTTCAGCAGACGTCCGCAAACGTTTACGGTGGTAACGATTTTGTTTGTTTGTTGTTTCCCCCCCTCCCCCCCCTCTCTCTCTATTTTTCCGTTCCGGACCATTTTCTTATCGGAACATTTGAACGCGGAAAAGAAAAAAGAAAAAAAAAGAATAAGAATAACGTGCATGAAACACGGTTTGTTGCTAAGCTTAGCGGACGTCCGAACGCTCGACGTACGACGATTGTTCGAGTCGTACTACGAATACATTTAAGCCGCAGACTCGCAGCGAACGATACGTCTGCCGGTGTTTTATATTCAGGTTAGTAAGAAGAAGTTTCTCGAACGATCGTTCCACCGGTAGAGGCATGCCGGAAGAGCATTGTAAACCGTTGGCGAGAATTGGATTCCGCGAATCGAAATGTACGTCTTCCACAACGTATTGTTATCGTTCTCTTGAACTGCGTAGCGGTTCTCGACCGAGGACGGAGTGCAACAATGACGCCGATCACGTAGCCGGCGAACGTTTGACGAACTTTCTAAGGATTAAAAGGATCGAACGAGCCATGGCGATATCGAAAACATCACCTGTAAGTTACGCGTTTTGTACGTTGAAAGTGGTCCGTTCGACGATTCGAGAACCGGCCGCAGAAACGTACGTTATAACGCAGTGTACGCAACGAGTCGATAACAGTTTGAAATGTGATACGTATATTATATGTTAATAGATGGACACGAGCATATCGTTCGCGGGGCCGGACAATTGAACCAATACGTATGTGTACGCACATACGAGTGCATCGTACATATGCGCGAAACTCTCGGTATAATGTGCATCGTATACGTATGTATACGAGTAGTAAGTACGTGCGTAAGAACATTCGACGAATAGAAAGTGGAAGAACGTTTTCTTGCTAGTTTCAAGCAAACAAATTGTTAGTATTAAAAAATAACAATAATGAACAAGTCTACACGTTTTTGATGAATCGATACGTAACTGTGTATAATAATAATAATACATTATTAGGAGGTATACGTACATATTATATGTTCGTAGTATTTACAGATAATACAAAAACCTGAACCTTGGCACATACTATATGCACATATTATTATGGTATTGTACTACCGTCATGTGTGTGTATGTGTGTGCGTTGCGAATGTAAGAATAAATACTCGAACGGAGCACACGTATGCTTGACTATATTTTTCGTGCATCATTTATTATTACCATTATATTATTATTAATATTCTTACTTTTTTAAATTGGAAAACATGTGAGAAAAAGAGACGGAATAATAGCAACGAGAGACGACACCGTGTGTGTATGTGTGTACAACTGTCAACAAATGTCATTATAAAGGCGATCTTTGAATTGGACCTCCTCGAATTAAACCGATTCATCACCAAACCGTGAATAACGTTCATAATTGTTCGTTAATGAAAATGGTTGGTGTGACCATTTTCTTATTTTAAACGATTTTCTTTAAAAAGTGCAACTTCTTGGTCTTATTGCGTAAAAATATGAGACAATAAATTGTGTATGAAGAGAAAAAAAATTATTTTTGACCAATAAGTGTTAATTTGTCGATCTGTTAATGATACCTTCTGTAACACGTCAAATTGAATACGTAAACCTATGAAATGCGAATACATTGAACCAATCATGTAGAAAGTTTGTACTAGAATTTGACAAAATTATCTATTTTTTCGTAACACAAAGTAAAAAAGGACCTATAAAAAAAAAAAATCATAAAGATTTATTCATTTTAAATTGTTATAAAAATAAAAATAATTGAATGTTAGAAATATTACTCCACGGTAGAGTTATCCATTTGTAGGTTTAATAATACCAACATATAGTTTCAGTGCTTCACACGTAGATTATAATAAAATTAATATTTTTGAATATTACAAAATACATCAATTGAATACATTAATTTTATTTTCATAGTTATTTTGAATTAAAATGCTGTAATGAAAATGCAATAATATTAAAATTAAAAATCAGTATGTATACTCTAAAAAACTAGATGAGTTTAAATTCTATTACAGTACCGTTGTACCTATTACGTACCAGTGTCGATAATTTATTCTGAAAGCGAAAGAACACACGAAACTTTATTCTAATCTCGTATACATTATATAACAAACGAACATTTGAAAAATAGAATCTCATTATCATACCTACAAATATAACGCTTTGCATTCGCGGTAACATTGCCTACGTGTACATGTACGTAACTAGTTGAAAACTTTAAGCAGATTCTTTCATAAATATACATTTTTTATAATCATTCTTCTTTCGACAATATACAGATCACGATGTATTATGTTGATATAATAACTACTTAAACGTATAAATAATATTTTGATAACATTACGAAAAAAATAATTACTGGATTTAGATAAAAATTAAATTAAAATCTATTACAAATTGTTTCCTGACGATTTTGATTTGTTTTTTAAGCACAACACAAAGCTTATACGTAGTATATTAAATACTTATCGAATATAGTTAGAGTAAATGTTTTTTATCGGAGCGAGCGTACTACGGAAACATTATATTTGAAATACAATTTACTGAGCGTTGCAAATATTATACAAGCTTGGCGTTCAATGAAGAACTTTGACATAGTTAAACTCATTGTTTGTTCGTTACGTTTTTTTTATTTTTTTTTTTACATAAATAATGGAAAGTTGCTTTTATGCAATTTTCTGAGTTATAGAAAACAAAAAAAAAAAAAAAAACAAAAAAAATCGAAATCGCTAGTTTTATTCAAGGTTTACCATTATAATAACAAAAACGAATGTCGCCGTCACACGGACGGACACAAAAGGGGTTAAAGAAATTACCTCATTAATAGCTACCGTTCGTTAGCGCGGTATGTGTTAACAGTTTTGTAAAAGCCAAGTTCATAATTAGGCATTCGACAGAGCTCAATGAAACTTTATAGGTTTTCTCCAATTATACGTTATGAGTGTTTGTGAAAACGGCCGTAAGCCGTTTCTGGATGGATCCCGCAGCAGTGGGTAATGACGGAACACAAGACCGGTGCTGGGAATAAACGAGCTGCCTTTCGCGCGATTTCCTCTGCGCAACTCTATAGGCGGAGGGAAAAAATTCTCAAGCGTTCGGTACGAGAATGTTGTCAGGACTGATTAAATCGCAGTAAATCTACTACACTACTACTAATACTACTACTACTACTACTACTGCTACTGCTACTGCTGTTACTAACACTACACCAAACATCTGTTAAAGTGTGTGTCGCAAAGGAACAAATATTTATATTTAATTAAAAACGTTCAAATGCACTAATATTATAGACGTATGACGTTATACACTGTATGGAGAGTGCGTAGTGTTTGGCGAAATTAAATAATTAATTTTGCTCACAATGATGATGAAATACTGCGTTGACGTGCGTGGACTAAATTTTGTGTTATTATTACTGTTATTATTGTTCCTATGAATTACGGGTGGTTACACGCCCGAACGGGTAACACAATAAAACCGACTGCACGGACGGCGCGGAAAATTGCACTTTATGTGCTCGGTGTGAATAATCTCGTATGACAAGGATTCGTGGACCCGCGGTGGTGACGTTCGACAATAATACGATCGAGCGCGTGATCGCGAACGACTCGCTGGTCGGACTGTTCTACATTTGTTTTTCGACGTTCAGTTTGTAAGCGCACGTTTTCCGTTTCCGATGCGACTCGTATAGAAATTCGACGACAGGACGGAGCACCGATTTTCAAACGTTAACACGTCCTTGTACCTATAAGGTTTACACACAATGTCTTATACGCATAAATGTATGTATTCTTTTTTTTTCCCCCCCATCCGATACCTGTTCCGTGTCCGCACTGCTAAATTGCAGCGCTACTTCAACCTTACGTGAAACCGCCGCCACAGTTACGTGATTGATTACTACTACTACTATTTTTTTTCCCTGTCTTTTATCAATATTCGTGTAAGCACTTGAGTGATGAAGAAAGTGACGATTTATTTGTTCACCAACATCGCTACGGGATATCGGATGACGAGTAACACTCGTAGAAAAAAATGTTACCACAAAAAAAAAAAAAAAAATAAAAAAAATACGTGTTCCACCTTCCCCCGGAAAATTACACGAAATAAAATCATTACAAATTTATACACATAGTGTATAATAAACTATATCGTTTTCGTTACCAGAGAGACAGTACCGGGTCTCCCGCTAAGATAAAAATGTGAAATTTGATCAGCACAACTGTTCGTAACGTAGGACCGAACAACACCAGCGACAACTTGACTCACGCACAAGTATTCTACACGGGTGTTTAGAATGTTTTTCTGGTGCGAGTTATTTAACAGGTCGATACTATTTTATCGAATCAGTATACGTGCGGTCATCATATTTTCCCGTTTTCGCGTTGCGTGTGTGCATGTGAAACGTCTAGAATAAACACGATGGCCGTCCATGTGAAAAAGTTATCTTTGAAAATAAGTCTATGGTTTTACGATCGGGGAAAGACTGAAATTAATAATCGCAATAAAAGCGTCTGTTTCGTTGATAGAACAGCAACAGCGTCCGGAGGTTCTTACGAATAAATTAACATATTCGGGTACCACGCCAACGCATACCAATACATACTCTATTCGATGTGTACAATATTAGCCTGTATCATAACAGGTTTCAGTCACATCTACTACACGAAATCGGTTTATTTCGGCAATGCGACATTTATAGTATATTTTATAGTATCATAACAATTACGAACTCGTCTTAGTTTAATGCAATATACCGATCGAGTGAAGTGTTTAACATATTAAATGTTACACTATGTAATATATGGTACTTAATAGCCATCGGCAACGGGGCAGCACACGGTCGACTAATCGCCGTAAAACCGTTCGGTTTTGGCTGTGATTCAAATCATTATTGTGATACGACGTGTGCAGCAAAATAATAACGTATCAAATTGTTTTAATTCACGAGGCTTATTATTATTATCCGAGTATGTATTCGCACGATTCTGAACCATTAGTAGATAATCTGCATTTGAAAACAATTATGAAAAAGTTCTTGAGCTGTTTTTTAAAAAAAATATAATACATTTCGACAAAGCGATTTTAAGTTTTAATTGTGATATTTTCGAATAATTTTGTTGTTTTTCCAGATCAACCGAAATCCAAACTAGATTAAATTTCTCGAGTACAATTTAGTAATTTTGATGGTTTATGTTCGTCGGCTGCCGGTTGAACGAAAAGTTTGCATGTTAAAGACGATGCGGAGAGCATATTTTATATGACAGTTATAGTGTCTTAAATCTAAGTAAAACAATGAACTCATGAAATTGTGCTATCTATTTGTTAAAAATATATGAATTTGCATAACAACTTATCTCTTCAACTAAAATTTAAAAAGACACGGTACACACACACACACAAACATAAATACACGTATAAACATGTAAACGCGAATGCGTAAAACCTATAGACAATTGTGGAACTCTTGTTTTGTAATTTATGTAAAATCATTTAATATTTTTAGCATTTTATTTTTAGGTAATAACAATGCGGTTCGCAATAAAAACAGGCAGTCAGTGTATGGTTAGTACCGATCACCTAACGCTAAACACGCGAAGAAAAAGACCAAAAAAAATTCAGCGGAGGGAAAAAAAACGGTTGTCGCGGAAAAAATATCCAATTTCACTTGAACAAATCATTTCCCAGTCGTCTGAGATTTCACAGACGGACAACCACACAAATACTATGACGAATGCACCGCGTGTTTACTTTCACCCACGGTCGTCGTGGGCGCTTGTTTCCCACATGACCCGATTGCGATTATTTACACGGGGTATGTTTAATACCGTTTTGTAATCGACTTTAGCGGTTACCGATTATGAACCTGGTAAAACACCAGTTAGTCACACCGCAAGTGTATTAGTCACGATCCCCCCCCCCCCCCCGGAGACGTTATTAATCCGAAGCCGACGGCCGATCTACCGACCACTAGGACGGCAACTCATCCCGGATCCTCGGGGGCCACCAGGCAGTTCTCCGGTACATACCGCCAGCCAACTATTTCGAACAACACGTACGCAACAGCAATAACCAAATTCGCGTACATGCTTAGGATGCAAAACGTTCGTGTTGCGTGATTTTACTATCGGTTCGTACAGTCGTACGCCGAAAAACAATTTCGTGAATAAATCGTATTGTCGACTTTCAGAAGATCATGTGGACCGACACGCAAAAGGTTTGAGTTATTATTATAGATCACGCAATAAATATCCACTAAATAACTTAAATATTAAAAAAGTACGTGTAGGAAAGCTTGAGGTTGGTGAACTACGTACGTGTGTGGTGAAATATATGTATACCATTTAACGAATAATGTTTAACCAATGTGATGATTTAATTTATTTTATGTATTTTCATAGACTTGTATGTTTATTTCGTGAAAATAAGTGAAATTCCATGAGACCTCCTCCGGAGTACGCCCCCAAAAAGAGGGCGAAGTTTTGGCAACCAAAAGCGTCCGGTGTTTAGAGGTTTCATTGCATATAATTTTTATAACAGCTTTTTTTGTTATACGCTCAAAAGTCAAAATCGAATAGAGCAAACATAACTTTCATCTTATTTATGTCATTTTAAACCGTAATACCATGTTTTTGCATAAACATACGATTAGATGTCAAAGCGAACGATCGAAATTGGTTTTAACGTAACACCGAAAATATTACAAACCATTTATGTTGAAATTTATCTTAGATAAAAACTTCAGATATGTATATGAAATAATCTAGATGATTTTTTTTTACAATACATTTATTCAATATTACACTATATACGTTTTTACATTTTATGTTCAAAATCAAAGACCATAATAATGTAATGTAACAGAGGTATGTAGAATAAACTTCAAGTTGTCACATAGTATAAAATATAAATTGATAGTCAATTATTGTTGGCTGTTCTGTTATTTCCATTTATTGATTTAATGTTTCTGCAGGCCTATTACCTATAAATCAATTCTGATCGATCGTTGTTTAAAAACAGTTATAGTTAATGTTTTTTTTTTTATTCTATTAATGAATAGCCATTAGCTACATATTAAGTATATTTAATGAATTTTAGTTAAATCATTAATTTAAAAACCATTACAAAATCAATGGTGTTAGTAATATGTGCGCCAATATTTTGATTTTTTAA
Source organism: Sipha maydis (assembly GCA_034509805.1). Taxonomy (NCBI): domain Eukaryota; kingdom Metazoa; phylum Arthropoda; class Insecta; order Hemiptera; family Aphididae; genus Sipha; species Sipha maydis. Next base: position 15,483 of record JASXSY010000545.1, on the reverse strand, counting down.
AGTAGAAAATTACTTGTATAAAAAAATGTTTATTGATAAATCGTTATAATCATCGTTCTAGTAATGTATTTAGGATTTCCGAGTGGTCCGGCATTCTCTTAAGTTTGTGTAGTATACAGGCAAAGCTAAATATTATTCGGTGTTTCTAGAAAGTGGTCCCCCATTAGGAGATTTCTGGTTATACACTTATGCCACTGCATAGTTCATGCCAAATATAAAAAAAAAAGTAACGAAACAATTTTTATCTAGATAAAAGATAAATCAAATTTAATCCGTATCTTTATCTTGATGCTCTAGGAATTTTTATCTATTTTCTTTGTCTAGATGAATTCTTATCAATAATCTGTTATCTTATTCTAGTTAGTTCTGTTAGTTATATATTCGCAAAACTGCAAACAATATGGTACGTCAAAGTATTGTAAAGTGCTATGTGCCTCTACACAACGAATCGAATAATAGTGCGCAGCGAGCTTGGCTATTATACTTTTACCGGAACATGACATAACCACAAGATTTACGAGACTTTTCAGAGGCTCTGTTGAACAAGTGGAGTGTCCGAGCGCAGTTGGGTTATGCCCTATATGTGGCTCAAAATTGTCCCTGCAGCGGTATACGATCTAGTACACCGCGGTAGTTCTTCTATAGGTCCATTCACGTTTATAAAGGAAAAGCAAACGTTACACATAACTAAATGACGCGGGTTCACAACGATATTCCCGCGAGGTACGTATTATAATTATTTCCAACTAATATTTTATCACTTACCTGTTTGTGTCGTTGCGGTCCCCGTATTAAAGCGCACCACGTATAAACCAAAAAAATAAAAAAATAAAACAAAATAAATTTAAAAAAAAGTGGTGTAGAAATGTAAATATATTTCTTTCAACAAATCAACAATTTTAATCTATGATGATGTATATGGTTTAAAATTTTATGCCAAATCCACAATTATCGTAGAATAACAATGACTACTGTTTTATACATGGCGTATACTTTTTCCGATATTCTGTGATTCTAAATTGATCACTCTATTGCGAACTTGTACTATACTTACACCATAATACGCTTATAATTGGTTAATTTATTAATTAATCAATTAATTAATTTATAATTTATTATGTTTATAATGTCTATAACACTATGTTATAGTTTTATTATAGTTTTTTTTTTTTTTTAATATTTTTCCTCGAAGTGCTGCAATTAGTCTTCACGGTACACGATATACGATTTTTCATTTATATAATTGAATTGCTTTATCCAACGAACTGAATAGCATAAAACATTAGTTTTAAAAAACATAACTTTCATTGTTTTCAATAGCTACAAGGTTATGTGAATATATTTCAGAAAAAACAATTATTTGTTTTTACTGTTTTTACTTTCTGAAATTTGCATCCAAGAGAATGAAATTTTGTATAGTATAAATTTAATTTTCAAAGCTATGTGTTTCTCACATTTGCATTTGAATATTTATAATTATATTTTTCATACTTCGCCAAGTGATGTTTAAGAGAACTGATCTAACCTAATTTCGAATTGTAAATATAGTATGAAAAGACTGGAGATACAGTAATTGGATGTTGGGTATTTGTCGTGTGACGAAAAAGTGTTATAAAGTTTAGTAATTGTTTTAAATTTAAAAACAAATTTAAAATAAATAGAACGAAATTTTTTTATATTTTTTTAACCAATACCAAACTGAATTACTGTATCTTATGTTTTTACAAGAGTTTTCAAGTGTTAAAATTATTCTCAACTGCTGAGTATGGATTTTCAGAGTAAAATTAAATAAAACTTACTATATCCAACGTGTTAAATATTATTCTGTTATGATCTGAAATACATTATTATGAAATCAAAAAAATGAAATTTGGAAATTGCAAATAACTTAAAAATAATAATAATACATTTCGAAGAAATAATGTTATATATTATTATGATATATACTTGTTATCAAAACTTATTGAAAGTGTTTTATAACCCAGATTTGGTATTTGATAAATATAAGTGAAAAATAGGAACTACAGATTAATACTAGTAATAACGTCAAAACTCTGAATTTATGCAAATAAAACTAAAATGGTTGTAACTTTATTGGAAGGTAAATAATGAATAATAATAAAAAAAAGATAAAGAATAGATAAATCATTTGGAATCATTACACAGATGTGTTTTTCTATTAAAACTTTTTTTTACTGTCATGTAAAAGAACAACCACTTTAAGTGACTATTTATTTTTTTCATCCTCAATTTCGTTATAAACTACAATGTCACGCCACGTTAGTTTTGACCGGTAACTATATGAACCGGCAGATCATTTCTTTGGTTTTAGATTGTTGCTCGCGTCTAATAAACAAAAATAATATAGAACACGTATAACTGCGTACAGATATAGCGATCAGGTATAGTACACCAGTTGAACCAATTTAAAGTGAATAGTGTTTTTGTTCATTACAATAAACCAACTTCACAACGAATTACACTTATCGTGATAAACGTACACCATTGTTGAAAATCGAATACAAATATAATAGTTAACTGATGTCGAATTATAATCATAAGTATGACAGTACAATATTAATGCAATATTTTACGAATTCAACGATATGCATCGTTTTATTAATCAATACATTTTATTAAACGTTTGGTATAAAAAAAAAAAAAAACTTAAAAACCGCAAGTGTAAAATATCATCATTATCTGGTTTAATTTCCATCTACGCTATAATATGGTTTATTGTTTTGTCAAAATAGTTTCACTCCGTCGCCGCCGCGGCCACCGCGATGTGCATTAAATATTAGAACATCGCTTGACATGCGCAACACTGCATGGCCGCCAAACGGTAAATTTGAATGAATGGGTGTATTACGACACCATGAATCTATAATATTATTTTATTGTTTGTGTTTTCACTTATCTATTTCTTCGAATCGTTTACTTGGGTCGTTTAAACGCTAGTCACTTGTCGTCGCTTGTCTACATGCGTCGACACACTACAGAGGAGTAGAGGACTGGTCGGTTTCTCGGTAGGCGTGAAAAAAATACCGGAGAGACAAAACAAAATTTTTTTTATTTTTTTTTTTAATTCAGTTTATTAGGTGAAGAACGAAATACATAGTAAAAGTGACCAGTTACTATCTTAGAGCGTTGCACGTGGCTTTCTACGTGTATTTCGTTATAATTAGTGTTTAAACAAAAAAAATTAATAAATAAATATAAAAATAAAAATTTGCTACATTTAACTAACATAATATTTCATCGTTAACCTTTTTATCATAATAACACTGTAATCTAATTAAAATGTTTTATTTTTTAATTATATCCATGACTCGCTTTCTAAAACACCTATTTTATAACTATTATTATATTTTACCATTGCAGCTAACAGCGATATAAACCGATTTATTGTTTTTTTTTTCTTTTTAGATGAAAACCAGTGTAAAGGATTTAAATGTGGGATTTCTTATGATACATATTAAAAAAAATCATATGTTTATAATTAAAATCGATCTCAAATGTAATTGGCTAAAGTGAATCGTTACAGAAAATTAATTCGCATAAGAACATGCGATGTATGATCGCATGCAATATGCGAAGTACATATAACAATGTACTTGAATTACATCAGAAATGTATAATTTAATACCGCATAAAATAACAAAACGTATCGTAATTGCTGAGCATGTGGTGCAACTTTGGATTAAAACACTGATTTATATATACTAGTAGTAGTAACAGATAAAATTTACATTTTTATTCTTATATTTTAAAGTATATAAATGTAATGCCTTATATTTTATCCTTCATAGATTTTTATTCAAATAAGTAAACCATTCCAACTGTGAATAAATCAGTTAAAGTGGTTAAAGTGTTATCAATTTATGATATTTGGTAGGGTATTATTTTTTTGTGGTGCTATTAAATTTTTTGTTGTTTTAGAATTAAAATTAGGTAGAATTTAAATTTAAAAATCTCAATACAGTTTAGTACGAAGTTTTAAGTAAATAATACAAAATATTTTTAATTTATTCGAATAAAATATTATCTAAATAATCATCTAGATAAAATTTCATTCGAATAATGCCCAACTCTGGTTAGCATTAATATGCGGCATGTAAAGCTACGGTTTCTAAGGTACGACATGTTGCAGAGCTATTTAAATGAAGTGTTTTATAAGAAACTACATGTCACAGCGACTTTATTTTTTTCGATCATGGAATGAAATATTGTTGATGTGAAATAATACAACTTGGTATAATTTCTTAACATCTGTAGCTTATACATTTTGGTATTCTTGATCGAAATCGAACGACTATAAATATAAATACTTTGAAAAATTGAGATAAGTATTGTTAACGATCATGCATATAAGAACAAAACAGTGATAATATTGGCTTTGGAAAAAAACAAATTCGAAAATAAATTAAAATTTTCAGTAGAGTTCGAGCGTAATGATAAAATTGTTCAGTAGGTAGTTATTGAAGGTCACTCCACTATTATGTTGTTTAGGGGCACATTGTAAATATTTTACTGGAGGCCCGATCATAACTCAGATCGACACTGCCTACATTGCACCAATAATCTATATATATATATATATATATATACGCTCACACCGATAAAATAATAGTTATAAATGTCAGAGTGCACTGCCGAAGTGACAAAAAGAAATAATAGCAATTTTAAATTAGTTATTAATTTTACTTTACCCAATCTTTCCCAAACCTCTTTCTTTGAAGTTTTCACTTAAACACACACGCACACATACACACTTATTTTTCACACTTTTCCACATTACTCTAAATTGTTTTGATTACACACGCTTTATGTTATACCACATAATGATCAATCGTTCAATTAAGATGACATGTGTGTCAGGATTTTGAAGTAAAAAAAGAACAATAAATTATACACAAATGAAATCGGTTATAAGGTCATAGGTTGTAGTGAAATAGCAGATTAAATGAATAAAAATTAAAGTGTATGGTAAAAATTCTACATGTTGCTTAAACTAATTGAAATACATTTTTACGGCTTTCAATCGTTAGCTTAAGTGAGATAAAAAAATATTTAATGTGTAATTTATATGTATTATAAGTATATTTATTTATATAAGTTTATTTATATATGCCATTGTAGGCCATATTATTTCGTCGAGTCCCTCATTTATTATTGTAATAAATAATAAATTCCAAAAAATCATGTTTATATCCTACTTAATTCATATTGTCGCTATTTAAAATTTTATTTTTTCATGTTCAGTCGCGTTTTTATTGACTTTGTATATGCCTGACGATGACTTTTTATTTCGAAACCGGTCGTACTTTACAAATATAAAAATACTCCAAGTTAAACTTTTATTTATTTATTCCTATATAAAATTAAATGAAAATTAAAAATTATAAAATGATTAATATTCGTAAATTAATATATAAACAAATAAGCAAATAGTTTATATATATGTATATATTATATACTATTTGCTTATTTATTTATATATTAATTTACGAATATTAACCATTTTATAATTTTTAATTTTAACAGAATTTTTATTATTTTATTATTTCGTATATATATGGAGGTATTTGCGAACTTTGAAAAGTTGTTAAATAATGAATACGGTTAGGTACTTTATAATACCATCCGATTCACAATATTAATAGTTTATTCAGTTTATTTTTATTCTTTTGCTATTATTATTTAGCTCGTAACCTATTCCATCAATTGACTATGTAACGATTCAAATTTATAATGACGCGTTTCGTCATTAATCCAATGATCTTTTTATCTACCTACGATGATCGATTCGTTTCGTACCGATCTTATTTACATATTATTATCGTTAAACCGGGTCATGGTCAGCACAGTAAGTTGTATAATTTGGCTCTCGATAGACAACGCATATCCTACTGGTGATTAATCACATTTGAAGAGGATGCATGTGTAGAACAGGTTGTGTAATCAATTAGGTTGATGATAATAATTATAAAGTGTATTGTGCTGCTATAACGATTAAAAAAAAATCAAAGAAACGAAAAATAATCGAAATCATTTTTAGAGCGTTTTGTAACGGTTTTCGGTTTCCTCGTAAACTCGTTGAATTCGTCGTACAAAACGTTAAATATTATTTTTAATGAAAACGCACTCGAATGCGTACAGTTTAGGGTATAGGAATAATTTTAATTGGTAAACGCAAAAATAGAAAGCTGTGACATCGAGTTACACATGTTCGCGAAAAGCCGAAACTTAGAAAACAAGTAAACTTTGCTTGTATAGAAAAAAATAAATACGTTCATGCTTTAAATATAAATACATACATACATACATACATACATATACATATATAGTTAAATTTATTCATGATTTCTTTAACGAATGGCTAGTTGTGCATATAACGATATTAAAATACATACAAATCACGTATAACAAATATAAATGAAAATTATTTTTTAAATTTCTCGTTAAACACAATGCGCAGGCATTTCTAAAACCAACCGTTAACAGTGCACGCACTGTAATAGCAATTTCAATGCGTCTACCTTTAAGTTCGGTTATACAGTTCGTAGTCCATAACAGGCGGGTGGTACTATGTCGGTAGCCGCGTTATGGAGGTCAAAAAATCGTTTAAAATGTGTACGCATTAGTATATGGTTAGTCGTAGCGCATACAGGTACGAAATATATTCTCGTACATTTTATCAAAGAAAGTAAAATGATAATATAGCGTAAACGTATGGAAGATTTAATACGCGTACATGACGTTTGAATAGCGCAGCGGTGTAATATACGTAAATGGCAAGCTTAACACACATGCACAGGCATACAAAACGCACAGACAGACATAAAGACACACACACAGAGCTAAACATGGAATCACCTAATTACGGTGTTTACGAATCGGGTTGAAGTGTACAAAGTGTATAATTTCCATACATATGATATGCACATCCCGTCGAGATCGTTAATTTTCAATAATACATGATTTCATTCGCCCGTACGTACACGAACGTTAACGTCGTATGTCCGTCCGAATACGCGATGCGATGAACGCGTTGTGGTCGGAACACACGCGCGCGCGCGCTCTCTGAAAAACGATCGAGGTACGAAACTCGCGTTTAGGAAACTTTACGCTGCGTTCGGTAACGACGTTTATGCATTACAATACAATATACATGTATGTGTGATGTGGCCCATTGTACCGCGGTGGTGGCGGACCAGAAGAACTCGGATAGAACCGCAATTGTTAAATAGATCGGTTTTAGAACTGTTTTACGACCGGATATTATTAGGTTGCGGTTGTATCCTTTAACGACTCGCAGACGAAAATAGAACATAATATTTGTATGTATATATCTAGCTACATGATCTGGGTTGGGCGTTTTCGTAAAGACCGGATCCAGTTGCGGCTTAATACGAAAGCATATCGCGCTGGGTTGGAAATTAGAAATCAAGGATTCCAACGGTTGAAGTTTCCGAGGGTGTCCCCCGCGTTGCACTCGGAACAATCGTTATCCATTCGTTTACACAACCGATTTGAACATGTTTCGAGAAGTGGTTAGCGCTGCAGATACCTATGTTTATTGTACACGCACCTCATTTCGAATGAGTTCATAAAGCTGATCGGTTACAACAAACACTTCGCGGCGGCACTGCCGAAAAGTAAACACGTCTGCGTGGTAAAGTTTGAACGTTTTCAAACTCGCAGACTAGGTGTTGGGCCAACTTAAAGATTATTATATACATGGATGTGTTTAGAAATATCCTTTCGTCAAGAATATTCATATCTGGTTCGTTTTTCGTGTATTGAGAATGAAACGCAAAAGAAAAAATTGTCATTCCAAATGTCCAATTTTAAATTTTAGAACAATATTTGTATTCGTTTATTATGTTTCCGTTTTTCTTTTTGAAAATACATTATGATTATTAATATTATTATTGTTAATTGTTAATTTTCTTTTATTTTAAAGGTGCATTTTGGAAAAAAAAAATAAATCCACCAGATGCCTACTATAATAATGCTCAATAAACACTAACACAAATCGAAAATCTTTTTCCTACGAAACCTAGAAAATAAAATTGTACACGAGTATCCGAGATCTCTGTTGAATCAATATTAGATAAACTTTGTCAGGCACATGGACAAAATATAATTTTTTGGTAGATTGTTGGATTTCTATAAAAATGTCTCCCTTTCATTCTTTAAATTATAATCTTTTAACATTAATAAATACATTTTATATGATTTTCTTGTACTTAAAATTTTTTTTAAAATTACCTACCTTTTAAATTAAGGATATTTTATTTACATTTTAATTAAACAGGATTAAGATTTATGAGTGGTTAGTAAAAAAATTCAAGGGAGGTCTAGATCTCATGAAACCTCCCTCTTGTGAAATACGTGCTTGTACATTGTGCATTTATGCGTTTCTGTCACTTCTGGTGTTACCATTAATTTAGCAGTTTTATTTTCGACAGTTGGAATAATCGTAGTATACGACCAGAACGCTTAAACAACTTTGACACCAACTGCAGCTGTACACTTCTACTTCGACGACGTAATTTATCACCGACCCGCAGGACATAACTTCCTGAATTTATCCCATATATATATATATATATGTATTTACCTGTGTGTCGGTCTTAAGGTCAAAGTCGCACATTATACCCACACTGGTGATGTTTTTCGTTTGCTCTCGACACTGTTTCCGTCGTTCACATGGCTTTTATACATTGACCTTTGTGTGTGAATACAATATTTAATTAATCTCGTATCAAAACTACACATATTCTCATTAATATTTCACTATGTCTACCGTTAATAAATTTCATTTGCGATAAGGTCCTGTACAAGCCAAGTAATTACGTGAATGTCAAATTTATTATGCTATAATACGAGTATGCTGTACTCATTAAATATATGATTAAAAAATAGCGTTTACGCATTTGGAGATTTATAGCATATTTTGCTCGTCAACTTTTAAAATTGTCTGTATCAATTAAGAAAAAAATCAAATGAGATTTTCAAAATGTTTGCCAACCCTAATGGTATTTCACACATAGGAATACGATTAAGAAGATATTAAACTATTTACAATAGTATTTGAACTCCATTACATATTTTTATTGAATGCGTTTCATTCTAAGTTTAAGATGCAGATTAACTTCACACCAAATTGCATATAGAAATATATTATTATTATTTTATGAATATATAACTAGATAATATTATGGGTGCTTAAAGGGAAACAGCTTTCTTGTATCTAATGTATAATATAGCCGTCGGACAACTTACAATTATATTCATAACCACATAAAATTACAATATTAAAAAATTCACATTAAAAACCAATTCAACTAGTTCAATTTGAAACGCTTATAAAGTACACAACATTTCTCCACTGTTAATATTATTATTTTTGCTTTTAGATTTTAGATATTTTTAAATTGTTATTGAGCATCCTAACACGCTCAGTAATTGTTAAATTCATTTTTATGGATGACACATTACTAAATAACGGAACTTGCATGTTATTCATTTTGCTAAGTGTATGTATGCATTTAAGTACAGTTACTTAAATGGTTCGAATTACAGTTAATTGCGTTTGCATTTTAAGAAGTGTCAGGGATATCTAAAAATCAATGTTAGTTTTTTACTTAATTGATAATAGCCACTTAGCCACATGGTATTACGTGCCAAATGTTTATACATAATTACTGTTTGCAATTTGAAAAATGTCATGTGAAATATTGGATTTCTAATAATTATTTCACTGTTCGGCTCTAATGCCAATATAATGCTTGTTCTGCTTTTAAACATAAGTTTCCAGTCCATTTGGAGTATAACTACGTGATAGAATATTTAATTTCTTAAGCGCCATCGTAGAATATCGTATCTTACAGTAACTGGATTTTAACGTTTCATTAGGTGTTACATTTACACAAGGTTTTTAACTCATTTAAGTTAAAATGCATCAATAAGAAAAAAATTAAAGTTAAAAAATAATAAAATTGTTGGTTCATTCAGTTAAGTAAAAAGTTAATACATATTTTTTAAACTTCTTACTAACTTTTTTTAACTTTATCGACTTTGATAGCGGACGAGTAGCGTGCGTTCAACACGCGGCGAGTAAGTGAGTAGGTTTACCAAGTGAATTTAGAAGCATCGAGTAAGTTCGCCCAACAAAATCGAGGCTAAAGTGGCTAACAATTATACTATCACAGAAACACGTGCCTGGAATCGCATTCAGTCGGCGAAGCAACTAAGAATATTTTTCGTATGTCCACCCTGTTTCCAGATAAAAAAAAAAAAACGAAAATAAAAACATAAAGAAGACGTAGTGTACGTCATCGCGATCTCTTTCGTTCGGCACGACGAGTTATTTTTCGGGTTCCTTCCGTTGAAATACTCGAATGGTGGACGATGAAACAGACGAAAAATGAACGAGTCGAAAATTCGCAACTCGTACGCACGCTACAGCTCGACAGTAAAACGGAGCTGTGACAAATAAAACCACGTCGGTGAGATCGTGAAAGATAAAACGAAAACAACAGGCGAGCATATTTTGATTCGATCCGAGCGCACCACTCGTATCGAGTCTGGTTACCTATTCTGAAGTCTAACCTTTTATTTCCTGAAAAGCAACCTACGTCTTTTTACAAAGGTTAAACGCAGAACAATATATTCCACCAGGTATGTAATTAAAAATTTAACGAGTTCTAGATGTTTTAAATGTTCAACAGTTTCATAATATAGGATTTCAATTGCAATCGAAGTACAGAAAAATGAAGTGCACTTTTTAACCATAAAATCACAAGTCATCGGTACTCTATTAACTAATATAATAGACCATTTTGGTTTTTGGCAGTTAATTTTATCATTAAAAAATGAATTAATTTTCTCGACGTCAGTAAGTTAAACTATTTATAATATTTACGCTGTGAACACACAGTATACGGTAAGTAATACGTACACGTATTATATAGTATAAGGAATATATGTTAACATCCATTAAAATTAATAGTCTAGTGTACAACATAAAATGTATTACAAATTGTATTATCTTATTTCCCATACATTTTCACTTTCTACAAATAACTAATTAACGAGATTTCATAGGGAAAAATAATTATTTAGTTTTATCAAAAAATTAATTAAAATATGGACATTTAATAAGGTTTAATATTTCCACATGAGTTATTGATCCACTGCAACTTTTTCTACGCAATAATAAAAAAATATAAATTTCTTTGGGTTTTACGAAAGTATTTATGGATATAATCTGAAAGGTAATGAAAACTCTTAGCTATTGAAAACTTTGCTTGGTTATTTATTTTTTATTTGTTATTCATTGTAAGTTCTATCTTGATTGCCATATAAATTGAATACTTTAATTACGCCTTAACTACTTAAACATTTACAAAATTGAAAAACAAAATTTTGGATACCCTTAAACTTTAATTTATGATATCATTATTAAATTATAAGCCAAGTTAGAAATATTGTTCACACCAAATATATTAACATACCACTTTAACGAATTTTAAATCAAACGATAACGATGTATATAATATAAATATATATCCATGTGTTTATAATACACTGTCTATAAACATATAATTGTATATATATATATATATATATATATATATAATTAATAAACATTTATTATTGTATGATAATGATAGTAATAAAGTATTTAAAATATGGTATACACGAACTGGTTTTTATTGGACCAACGAATTATTGTAAATAGGTATTTTCAGGAAATATACAATATAATACAACTGTCCACATTATAGTTTCTATTAAAAAAATATAAAATATACATTAGGTTTACTTACATACTTAAATAGGCACATAATTATCATACCCATTAACATTTTTTTATATGACGATTTGAAATTTTACGACCCATTTATATAACCCATCATTACTTGAGTTGGTATTTTAAAAAATTAATTTAGGTATAAAAATATAAAATATTTAACATATAAAAAAACTAATTTTAATCAAAATATCTTTTTTTTTAAAATAAATATATATTTATTATTTGAATACTGCAGATTCTATCATGAAACCTAAGTGGATTTAAGATTTAACGATCAAAATATGTTTATATTATTCAATTTTGAACATTATTAATTCGACCATTTTCAAACAAGCTAAATATTCTGTTTTTCATGCTTTCAAATATTATCATTGACACTACAAATTAGTAACATTTTGTATTTACTTGACTTTAGTTATGTTTTAGGTTATCAATTAATCGATATTAATTATTATTAATCTTATTATTATTCTTATGATCGATTGTTTAAAACCAATCATGAGAACAATTTTAGCTATTCTATGTTATACATTATTTATTTATTTATTTATTTATTGAATAAACGGGCGTAAGCCTAAGTTAAAATAATTAGGTGTACAATACAATCATACAATAACATAATATGAATAATAAAACAAAGTATAAAATATAAAATTTAACTAAACAATGAATACAAAGTGTAAAACTATGAAAGGAACAGCGGATCCTTATTGGCTAATTTCAATATTCTCGTAATAGGTTCATTTTTTAGATAGTTTGTAGTGCAGAAGGGTATTAAGAAAGGATGATTATTGCGGGTGGACCTAGCAGGAACTCTAAAGTTAATGAGAGAAAATTATGCATTTTTTATAAATTATTAAAATACAAATTTGTTTGGTATTCTTTGTAATTATTTTGTTGCATGTTAAATTGAATATAATAAAAAAAAAATATTAATTCTTTATAAAATATATTATGAGTGGATTAGACTTAACATTTAATTTAACTTAAAAATGTATAAACGAATAAATAAATTGTATAGAATTATACATATTGTGTCAATTAAATATAATTAAAATATTGACCATGAAAAATAACCGTTAATTTAACCGCCTTAATTTTTGGTCTATTTAATCTGATTTCATTTAATCGCGAAAAATTGAAGAAAAAAAATTAATACTGATTAAAAAATCAAGTAATCGTTTTTTAAATTACCTACATAAGTATAATTGTATTTTTTATTTAGCTGTTTAACAAAATATTTTATATAAGTGCAACAAAAATATATAGGTTGAAATTTTGAAATTAACAACTTTTTCGCAATAAATTGGATTATAACTGAAATGGGTTCTTAACACTTATGTGATATTTTGAAGAGTTTTTTTCGCAGGAAGAATATTTCGCAAGGAAAATTAAGAAATGAATCTAACATTAAAAGAGATTTCGAAGAATAACATCGATACTGTACCGATTAATAAGTAACAATTGTTTGATTGTCTTTAAAGTCAATATTATTTATAAAATTATAAATAAATAACGTTTCGTGACTACTGAAAAAATCGAATAATTTTCACTACCAGATAAATTAATAAATTTTTCAAATCATGTAATGATATTATATAGTGGTTATAATGTGGTCTCAGAATAATAAAAAAACGCATCGAATTACTTTTCCACATCACTTATTTTCACCCATAAGTATGTCGGGTCCGAACCACAGATCTCATAATGTACACGTTATATTTTACATTTCGACCACGAACAAACGAATAAGTTTTTACATCTAAAATGAGTGTTTGAAGTCCGCATACCGGCTTGGATGCTTGTCAAGTAAAAAGAGTCTATGGTTGACTTTCAGGATTCGCTATTTTTATTGAGTAGATTGTTTGTCGTCTACCTCAAATTATCATTCAGTCATTGCTGATATCGAATTTAATAGGTTTTTTCATCATCAGATTGCTTTGTACTCTAAGTTTCCTGAACGACTTGCTGTACTTAATATCAGTATCGTAACTAAAGGGGGAGGAGGAGGACTGCGATAGCTATACCCAACCTTATGGATCGTGTTTATGTGTATGTACTAAACTAATACACTACTATTTGGTATTTAATATTTCAAAACTTTAGTGCTAACTGAATTTCGACGAATAACGGGTGTTTGTCATTGATAAATACATAAGCGTATTACTTCCACCGTGATAACTATAATTTTTTTGGTGGTTATTGTGTACGTTGTAGCAATTCTCGTCTATCGTTTACATTTTACAATCACTATAGTTTTCATCCCATGTCGTGGTGATGCAACCGCAGCCGACCACCGATAATTCACAATTATTATTAAATATATTTTCATAAATATTATCAAAACTATTTTAGAAGTTCTGGAAACATTTTTCTTTTTTTTTTAAATTGGCGTTAGGTTGAGGAGAGATGGTATGGATAAACATTCGAAGCATTTCTTAGGTAAGCTGCGCAAACAAATGTTTAACCGCTCCCATCTAAATATCCTGGATACGCCACTGTCTAGTATTGTTTTGATGCGGGTGCCGTTGAAAATTCAAAATTTCTAAACGAAGATCGTGTTGGAGCGATGGGCACTCGACCGCTGCAGAAAACGCAACAGACGTCTCGCACGAACGACATGCACGTCCCCGCGCGAGCACAATGCAAATAAAGCGTACCTTACGGGACAATCGTTTCCGACGTGTGTGCCGTGCGCAAACACACATTATCGCGCACCACTCCGCAGATGCGATAATAAAAATATAAAAAAAAAACATTATTTCAGAACGTGTACACGACGACGACGGTAACGATGATAACGATAATAACAATGATAACGATAATAATATGACCCACTCCGACGCGAACGGTGTTCCCCCGCCGTTTCGATCGGATACGTGTTGCGACGGAGGCGGCGGCAAGGATCCGTGCGCGTCAAAGCCACGTGCTCTGGTCTCGCGCGTACACGCCGGCAGTCAACCCCGCGTCCCGTTCGACCGACCGTCGTGTTCCGCCGCCGCCGAGTCCGGAAAGCGAAACGTGTGCGACGACGCGACGCGAAAACCCGCGGGGGACACGATAACCGTGCGTGTGCTGCGATCGTCTCGTACGACACCTGTTCGCTTGTGCGTACTATGCGAGCGCGTCCGACGCCATCGCATTGCCGTCCGTCCGACTGCGACGCATCGCCGCCACGGTCGTCCGACTGAACCCGCGCGCCCGAGATCCGGTGCACCGTGCGCGTTTCATCCGCTTGGTACCGGTGCCGCACGACGTACAATATCGTTTGCGAACCACCGTCCGGTTCGTCTGTCCAGAGCGTTTTTTTTTTTTCGTTTTTTTCTTTTTTTTTTTCCTTTTTTTTTTTTTTAATTTTTTCTTTTTTCCCCTGCCGAGTTTCCAAACGTTCGTGTTTCTTTCTGATGATCTCGCGATTCCTCCGCGGCGGATCATGCATCGGGCCGGTAACGCGTCTAGACTAGGCACCGCCGAGCATGCCAAGTCGATAACAAATTATTGATAGACCAGACGAAAAAAAGGTACGTAATTTTTTTACGAGTGCCGCGAAGAGCGGAGCTGAAAAATATGAATGTTCTCGTACATTAATTATATTACGATTGGTATTTGTTTTGTACGTTAAAAAAAAAAAAAATATTAATAATTGACCGATTCAG